>SKCR01034753.1:0-133530 GCA_019454045.1 Zanthoxylum bungeanum
TTGGTGTTCCCCTTTTCCCATTAGTGCACCTCGCGCGGCTGCATCCACTGTGGATTTCATCATCCCACTAAGCCCATTGTAAAAAGTTTGTACTTTGCAGCCATTTAGCAATCTCATGATGGGGCCACTTCCGTAGCAGCTCCTTGTACCTCTCTCATGCCTCGTAAAGAGTTTTCGAGTTATACTGCACGAACGATGTGATGTCATTTCTTAATTTTGCAGTTCTAGGTGGGGGAAAATACTTTGCCGGGAATTTTGTTGTCAAGTCTGCCCAAGTTCTGATGGACCCTGTTGGTAGTGAAATTAGTCATCCATTCACTCTATCCCTTAAGGAGTATGGCAAAGCGCACAAGCGCGTCACTTTCTCTGTTTCTCGATTATAATTAAATGTGTCGCACACTTCCAGGAAGCTGCTGATGTGGGCGTTTGGATCTTCAAGTGCACCACCCTCAAACTGCACCGACTGCTGAATCATCTGAATACATGTCTTGATATCGCAAGTGTTTACAAGTAGGGGTGGTAGGACAATGCAAGAGATGAACCCATCAACCACATGGATTGTCCTATCCCGAATGGGAATTGGAGGTGCTTCTTCCAAGGGTTCAAGTTCCTGATTGTTCATGTTGAGCTGCGCTTCTTAATCTTCTCCTCTATCCTTTCTCAACTGTCGAATGTTTCTTTCGATTTCTGGGTCAAACGGAAGGATTTCACAGCTTCTACTTCGTCTCATGTAATCGCTCAAGAACCTTACCTAGAACTAAAATGAAAAAATAAAACAAAATAAAATGTTGAGATAACAAGTAGAGTATTGAGTCCTAAAATTAATAATACAGGTTATAATAAGTCCCCGGCAACGACGCCAAAAACTTGATCGCGATTTTCACACGTTATGTAATGGCACGTATCGCTCAAGTAGTATAAAAATTTATCGATCCCACGAGGAGTTATCACCTACGTTACTAATTTTTAAAACTAATAACCTACGAGTATCTAATTATAATTAAATATAATTTTATTTTGAGTTTGAACTAGGGCTAATGCAAATAAATATAAATTAGAAGTTTGTAGAGATAATCAAAGAGAGAAAGCATCCAGGGTTGTGAATATGCATAATATTATTAGAAGATGAATTGGTTATCCTATATTTGTATAATATATTTGGTTTATTAACCTGAAACACTAAGATATCCATAAGTCTCTTTCGATGGTCGAGTGAAAATATCCAAAGTAAATTAATTAAGGGTTATTTACGTTTTACTACTAAAATTATGAACAAATAACAATTGGGTATTATGAATATTAACATATTACATTTTACTACTAAACTTATAAAAATTTAACATTTTACTACTTTTCCATCCAAACCGTTAGTTGACCGTCAGTTGACCTTTAAAAATACTGTTTTATCCTCCAAATAAAATAAAAGTGAAAATTTTAATAACCCTTTAAAAAACATTTTAAATCTTATATATAACACTAAAAGAAATACAATCAACGATCACATTTATAAAAATACTTCAATCTCTAAATTATCCATATAACCCAATAAAATAAAGAATTAATTTACCAAATAATTTAATAATTAAAATTCTCATAATAACCAAAATACTTTAAAGTATAACAATAAAAGAGATATACTCAAAAATCATTATTTCCAATATTCAGCCGTACAATTACCACCGTTGATTATAATATTATAATTTATAATAATGTTGTGTTAAGACTCTTTTATCCTTAGGATGTCAATATGATGTCATGGTCAACTAACGGTCAATTAACGGTTTGGATGGAAAAGTAGTAAAATGTTAAATTTTTATAAGTTAGTAGTAAAATGTAATATGTTAATATTCATAGTACCCATTGTTATTGATCATAACTTTAATAATGAAACGTAAATAACCCATTAATTAACTATATTTCTATGTAACTAAATCACCTCGAATTCATTAAGAACAAGTTCCAGTTATGGCTACACCCGCCCTATAGGTATATTTCTATCATGGAGGAAAATCCCTAAGATGAGATCGTGTACTATTAAAATTAAGGCTAAACCTAAAATTCCTTGTCAAGTTCATCTAAGCTTACCACATCAATCCTATTGGTGATCCGGCAACATGAAACATTAAGCATAAAATTCAATAAATAAACCAAAACATCACACAGAATATAAGAAAATCAATTTATAAGTTCATAAATGCGGGTTTGATCACAACCCCAGATTAGAGGTTTAATTACTACACATGCTCAGAAACTCTAAATAATTAAATAAAGATAAACAAAAAATTAAGGAAGTAAAGAAAGAAAAAAACTCTATATATCGAGATCGTCAGTCCTTCGTTTCTTCCTGTTGAGTTCCTGTGATGTGCTCCTTTGATGTGTTTTTGGCTTCTCCTTCGAAAATCTCTCTTGGAGGCTGTAATTTTAGGTTATGAAAACTCTCCCCTCTAATTTCGTCACATGCCTCCTTTTATAATATCTCAGTCTTATTAACTTAAATAAATTAAATCATCAATCCTCAATGCTTCATGATTCCTTATATTTTTTGTCATTTAATTTAATTTGTTTTCAAATTAAATTATTTCTTCAATTGCTTTCCTTATAATATGAGAAGTTCCTATTTAAAAGCTTTTATTACCCTCTTTCACGGCTTATTTCCAAAACCTATTTAAATTAACAAAATAAAATAAATTAAGACAAAATAAATAAAATAAATTATAACTAACTTAAAATTAAGTTAAAAGTTAATGAAATAGAGTCCAAATCTTTTGTCTCATCAATTGTGCTCCACTTCGTGCTCCACTAATCAAATTTGGACAATTAATATCTCCCATTAAATGAGAGAACTCTGACTTTAACACTTCCACCAATCAAATTGTTCTCTCATTTAATGAGAGATATTAGTTGTCCAAATTTGATTGGTGGAGCACGAAGTGGTGGGACAAAAGATTTGGACTCAATGAAAGAATAGATAAAATATAAGCTCATCAAATTTCGTCCAGCTCTACTATTTTGAATCATCTATGAATTGTGTTTCTAAATGCTTACCAATCATCTACGTTATGTTTCTATTCAAGTTGTTGTGGATCCGGAGGACCCTCCATCGTTTTCAGACGACGCTCAGCTTCTGAAGCCTGCCATCAAATGGACTAATGTGTGTTAGATTAAAATAAAATTATGAAAAAGATGAGTGTTGCATTAACTAATGAGAAGATGGGAGAAACATGATTAAGATGTTTCGGGTATGTTCAATATAAACTTCTAAATGACATGAGAAAATGAGAACAAATTGATATTATCATATGTTAAGAAAGTCTGGGGATACTTAAATTGACATAGTTATTAAGCTTAAAACATAATGGCATCAAAAGACACGAGTAGTCAATCCTACCTAATGAGAGTTTTGCAAGCGAAACTCAACGTACCTCTTTCTGCCAGTTAGTTTGGAGCATCCGAATCAGAAGAATAGTTGTTTGAAATAGGCAACCGAACAACAATCCTAACCAAATCCCATTGACACCAAGTTTAAATCCGTAGCCTAGCAAGGCACCAACAGGAAGTCCGAAGACATAATAACACGCGACGCTTATCAATGCAACTAAAACTGCCAGCCTGCACCTATTGCCATTCCTGCAATGTTACGCTTATCAATGCAACTAAAGATGCAAATCTTACACAGCCTGAGCAAATCCCTGTTCATTGATTACCAAGGAGAACAGCTTGAATGCTGTTGAGGAAGATTGTTGCTGCTAGAAAATACGCAGCTTTGATGTCTCCCTTATGAGAATTGGTTGGTCTGTGAACATTCTGGGATACTGATTCTCGAATGCCAGAATCAGTACACTGAATAATATTCCGAATGCTGCAGATGTTATTAAAGACACCATGATTGAGAATTTTGCAGCTTTCGGATGTCCAGCTCCAAGTTCATTAGACACTCGCACACTTCATGATAAACATACACAAAATGGAAGATAAGTTATGCCTTTATGTCGACCAAATTCGATAAAATGAGCTATATCCTAATATCTAATGATCATATGTTAACAAATTTATGCAATTCTTTTTAAAAAGTTATTAATCACTTGAAATTATTCCATATAAACAGTGACTGACCTTACTGCAGTATGGAAGCCTAAACTAATCATCAAAGTCCATTGTTGCAAGTTCATGCTGCAAATTAAACCGTAAGAAGGCAATAAGAAAAAGGATTTAATAAGCAGGCTTAATAAACAAAAACACTCACCAAATGGAAATGGCATCTATCGCAATATCTGGGTTCTTTAACCATCCTACCATAAGAATAACTCCTGTATAATACCAAAGCTCCAAGCTGTCACCACAAATATGTAGATACATAGTGTCAATACAGTGAAATCTTGTAACAGTTCGCTAAATATCTACTCAAGGTACTAATTACCATAACATTATAGCAGATGCCAGTGAGAGTTTCACAAAACTAGCCAATGACTTGAAAGCCATCAAAGAAAAGCCAGACCATGCTTCTGGAAATCTTCCAGAAGTGACATAAACTACTAGTCCCAAAACCATAAGCCACAAAGAAATATCCCCAGCTATGGCAGCACCAACAATGCCATAATTGAGCTTTGTCACCAGGATCCAATTTAACAACACGTGAAATACAAATGCTGCCATTGAAATCATAGTCATGACCCAAACTCTGCTTTGAGATTGTAGAAATTTCTGTATTGGGAAGTTTATAGCGTAAGCAAACAATTGAGGAACTATCCATTTGGAATACTTCCCAGCAAGCTCTGCAATCTCCTTGTCTTGCCGTAGAAGCTTTTAAAAATGGTGTTGCAAAGAAATAAAGCGGCGGCGGCGTTAAACACAAAGCTGTGATGCCGTAACAACGAATGATCTTTGTAAATAAATTCCGAGCATGTCCAAACGTCCAGCACCAACAGCCTGACCAGAAAGTGTCTCCAGAGCACTCCCCATCCCCAGCTAATTAATTGGAGAAAAAAAAATGAATAATTTCTTCAAACAAAATAGTAGTTTCCAGCAATCAACTGTTCAGATTATATGCTTTCAATGTCACATCTCAGATTACACATTCATATCACAAGAAAATCATCGATGTATAAATCAGTGACATAAGTTTTACTTTTCAGATTACATATTCATACACATTCATGGATATCGCAAGAAAATCATTCAATAAAAAAGTTGTCAGTAAATGATTACCACTTATAAGTACTCACCATGATCCCATAAACAAAGCCTTCAATGACATTTTGAACAACAGACACGGCTGCAAATTCAAGATCACCTAAATGACCAACAAAGGCAGCAGTTACAAAGATGATTGAGAATTCAGATCCTGATGATAAAATCACAGGGCCAGCAATTTCCCATATCTTCTTTGATTCCTTCAAGCTTCTTTCACTCAAGTTTCTGTGACTGCCCACTTCATCTTTGGCCCCTTTCTTTGTCTCCATCTCAAATGTCTCCCCCGCCATTAATGCTGCCGTATCTTCCTCTATTGCTTCCATCAAATTTGAATACACTGTACACCACTCGATCTCTTTTTCAACCGCTTTTCTTTTAATGAGTTTGAGTTTTTGCAGCTACTCAAGTTTTCAAGTGTAGTGAACACACGTACGTTGCATGTGGAACTTACACCTTGCTCTTCAATGGATTTGGGATTTTTTTTCTCTTTTTTAAAAATAAATTATGATGTATAGTTATTGAATAATAATTTAAATGTAATTAAATATTAATGTTGGAATATTATTAAAACACCTGTAAGAAAAAATTATAAAATATTTAGTATAGATTAGCTTAACAATGGATCCAAATTCATATAAATTTATAGATTCTGACATTGATAATTAAAAGAATTGATTTAGTTGGTTTGTGGTAATTTTTTTTTTTAAAAACTTTCCGTGTATATTTATAATAATATATAATTTAGATTTAATTAATAAAAACTGTTATATAATAGTTACCTAATGATCGAATAAACTACTTGTGTGGTTCTGTTGAAGTCTTGTATTAAATATGAAAGGATAGTGGTGGTGGAAATTTCTCGGGGACAATGATGATATATACAATATTACCCCCTTCCCCCCAGATAATTGACAAATAACATATTTATTTATTTTAGGAAGTAAGGTTTTTTTAGGGGATATTTTTTTTTTGTTAAATTTATATTTTTTCCGCTTTATAGAGCTATTCTTTTTAATTTATTAAGAAATATTATAAAGGGCATATTTATTAGGAGGATTTTATATTCATTTATTCATTCAATTTTTGTAGGCTTTTTTAATTTAGTTAACACTACGGATATAAAGATAATGTTTGGGTAATTTATTTAACACTACTTATATATAATATAATTTTTTTAATTTATTTAACACTACTTATTTACCTCATTTATTCTCTCTCTCCAATTTTCTTCCCCATAATACATCATTCTCTCTTCCCTTTTATTTTCTTTAAAAATCTTTTTGTATTTTTTCCCCTTAATTATTTTTTAATACTTTTCTTTTTATTTTTTCCCCTTAATTATTTTTTCCCCTCACCGGCTGAAATGCAATTAATTTCCCTTAATTTTTTCTCATCGCAACGTGGTAGTGAGAACATTCATCATACGAAGCTAAAGAATGAGCTACTCGTTATAGGATACGTAATCAATTATGGTACGAAGTATTGAGTATATCACTAAGTGCGTTAGGAAGAGACTTTGGAGGCAACATAGATTATAATTAGTATTTTTATATTTTTAAGTGTAACTTGTAATATTATTACTTGTACTCTTTTTTAAAAAAAAATTGTCTAATATACATGAGAATATTTTTTATTATACATAAATAGGTTAAATAAATAAATATAAAGAATATAAAAATTAAATGAATAAATGAACACAAAATAAATAACAATAAATACGAAATATATAATATTTATTAAATAATTAAAAATAATAGATATATAAAGAGTAAAAAATAATATAAATTTAACAAAAAATTAATTTATAAAATAATATATTTAAATAATAAAATAATAAAAAATTCTTTAACAAAATACATCTAAAGAATTGTAAAGAAATTTTTAAGAAAGAGATAATTTTATAATTACATAAGGGGACTTCCACCCCCCCTATTCGTAGCTTGCTAAAAATTCAAAATTGAACAAAGGTAATGGAAACCCAATGAGCTTATACCAAGCAGTAAATTCAAGTCGGTATTTAATTGAGTTAGGTTGGCATTTAATTTGTAAAAAGTTGGTTTTTTCTTTTCTAGAATGATTATAATACAGACTTTCCTGTTGCAAAATCTTATTTATTTCCCTTCACATTTCATTCATAATCTTTAATTGTAATAAATGTTATATTGGGTGTTAGGTAGGCGTGGGCAAATTTCCCATACCTGTCAGAATTCCTGAATCCGTTTCGATATTTTTGAGACAAAATAAGTACTAGATTACTTTGTTAGGTAAGATGTGTTGTTAATCATATTTTAAACATGCATATTATAAAAAATTCATGTATAACTTATAAACAATATGTGGGGACAACAATTATGCATTAAATTAACAAAATTAAGATTAGAAAAACCTAAGAATCTGTAAATTATTGAAGAACAATACTAAGTCAAGTGTTGACTATTTCCTTAAGACTTATTAGTCTCGCCTTATTGTAATATGGATCTCTTTGCCTAATGTTCTCATATGAACTTAGTTACTTATTGATAAGAGACAATCCTATGAATCAAGAACATGAACTAGGAAATGGTGGAACTATCTTCAACTCTAGACTTAAACTCTCTTAATGTGACAAGAAACCCACTTGGATTCGAAATCCAAGCAAACCCCAAGCAACGGACAGAACCCCAAGAACCGCGAATTTGATTTTGTAGGAACAAAACCCTTCCAAGGCCACAAAGAAGACCCACAAAGAACTTGCCCTTGAGAACCCTTAAGATGAATCCCTGTAGTGTTTTTGCTAGCAAATGGAGACGCCACTAAGTTTGCCAAACTTAGATAAGTCGATTCAAACTTGAAAAGGGGAATCCATCCCTAACAAGAATTCGGCCATAGCCAAAGCTTTAAGCTTTGGAGTTTACAAATTTGTTGGTTGCCCTCAAATGAAAGGAGAAAGTAAGCTTAAATAGTGTTACAAAAAGAAACCCTAAAGGCATAAAGACAACAATGCCCCCAAAAATGAAATTACACAAATATCAAGTCTTTAAGTCTTCAAATGCCTAGGAAGTTTTATTCTAAACTGATTTGGGCCAAGTGAAATGGTTTTGGGCCCTTTCCATCGAAGCCCACATGCATACCTGTTTGTTTGTTACAGTCGGCCATAAAACTCTGAACTAATCCCGCCATTGCTTCTCCGAGTCTTTTGGTCATCTGCCTCGTAATTGGCCCTTCTGGTACTTGTAATGCGTCCTTTGGTTTGTTGTCGGCCTGGATCATGTCACCCCCTCCCTCTTGAAAAGGATTCGACCTCGAATCTGTACCTGCATCAAAAGGAGTTAAGTCAGAAACATTAAATGTAGCAGACACATTATACTTACCTTGTAAATCCAGCTTGTATGCATTGTCATTAATCTGTTCCAAAACTTGAAATGGACCATCCTCTCTCGGTTGTAGCTTAGATTTACGTTGTTCATGAAATCTCTCCTTGCGCATGTGTACCCAAACCTAATCTCCAGGCTGAAATACCACACGATTTCTTCCCTTATTAGCATGAAAGCATATTGCTCATTCTTTCGTTGTATTTGCTCTCTTGCTTTCTCATGTATGTGCTTCACCAAATCGGCTTTCCTTTTTCCATCTAGCCCCGCATGCTCATCAACAGGCAAAGGTAACAAATCCAATGGAGTTAGTGGCTGAAAACCATAAACAATTTCAAAAGGTGAAAATGATGTAGAAGAATGAATGCTACGATTATATGCAAACTCAATAAATGGCAAACAATCTTCCCAACTCTTCAAATTCTTGCCAACTATAGTGCGCAATAATGAGATAAAGTCCTATTAACTACCTCTGTTTGTCCATCAGTCTGTGGATGACATGTGGTAGAATACAATAGTTTGGTGCCTAGTTTAGCCCACAACACCTTCCAAAAATGGCTAAGGAACTTAACATCTCTATCAGATACAATACTCCTAGGTATACCATGGAGTCGCACTATGTCTCTGAAAAATAAATCTGCAATGTTTGTAGCATCATCGGTTTTATGACATGCAATGAAATGAGCCATTTTACTAAACCTATCAACTACAACAAAGATTGAATCTCTACCCCTCTTTGTCCTAGGCAAACCTAACATAAAATCCATCGATATATCAACCCAGGGTTCATTAGGTACATGCAAAGGAGTATACAAACCATGTGGCATTAATTTAGATTTAGCATGCTTACATGTTAGACACTTATCACAAATACGCTCAACATCACGTTTCATTTTAGGCCAATAAAAGTGCTCATGTAAAATAGCTAAATTCTTAGTAATCCCAAAATGCCCCATCAAACCTCCCCCATGCGCTTCCTTCACAAGCAACTCACGCATACTACAAGTAGGAACACACAACATGTTCGCTTTAAATAAGAATCCGTCATGAATGTAAAACTTTCCAAATGATGACTTTGCACAAGTAGCAAAAATCTCACAAAATCAGAATCACACTCATATAATTCCTTAATCAAATAAAATCCCAACATCCGTGCATGCATTGAAGTAAGTAAAGCATACCTGCGAGATAATGCATCGGCCACTATGTTTTCTTTACCTTGCTTGTAGCGTATAACATATGGAAATGACTCAACGAATTCCATCCATTTTGTGTGTCGCTTATTCAGCTTACCTTGACCCTTCAAGTGTTTTAATGATTCATGGTCGGTGTGGATCACGAACTATTTAGGCCACAAGTAGTGCTGCCATGTCTCAAGTGCTCTCACAAGCGCATATAACTCTTTGTCATACGTGGGGTACCTCAAAGCTGCTCCATTCAGCTTCTCACTAAAATAGGCTATTGGCCACTTTTCTTGCATGAGAACTGCTCCAATACCTAACCCTGATGCGTCGCACTCAATCTCAAATGTCTTCTCGAAGTTGGGTAGTGCTAAAATGGGTGCACTGCATAACTTCACTTTAAGGTCCTAGAATGCTCGCTCTTGCGCCTCGCCCCATTGAAAACCAACTGTCTTCTTTACTACCTCAGTCAATGGCGCGGCAATGCTACTGAAGTCCTTGAAAAATCTCCTATAGAAGCTCGCTAACCCATGAAAGCTTCGGACTTCTGTCACTGTAGTTGGTGTAGGCCATTCCTGAATTGCCTTTACCTTCTCCACATCTACCTCGATGCCATCTGCACTCACAACAAAGCCAAGAAAAAAATTCTATCCATGCAAAATGTGCATTTGTCAGAGTTAGCATACAATTGTTCTTTTCGTAAAACATCAAGTACATGCTTCAAATGCATCGCATGCTCATCTACTGTTTTACTGTAAACTAAGATGTCATCAAAATAAACCACAACAAACTTACCTAAAAATGCACGCATAACATGATTCATCAATCTCATAAATGTGCTAGGTGCGTTTGAGAGACCAAATGGCATAACTAACCATTCATACAAGCCATACTTAGTCTTAAATTCAGTCTTCCACTCATCTCCTCTCTCATGCGAATTTAATGGTATCCACTCTTTAAGTCAATTTACTAAAAATTTTGGAACCATGCAATTCATCCAACATGTCATCTAGTCTAGGAATGGGGTGACGATACTTTACCGTAATATTGTTGATAGCTCGACAATCAACGCACATACGCCACGTCCCATCTTTCTTAGGAACTAGAAGTACTGGTACTGCACAAGGGCTCATGCTTTCCCTTACATACCCATTATCCATCAATTCCCGTACTTGCCTTTGTAGCTCATTTGTCTCCTCGGGATTGCTCCTATAAGCAGGTCTGTTAGGAATGACTGCTCCAGGTACGAAGTCTATCTGGTGCTCAATACCTCTAATGGGTGGAAGCCCACTAGGTATGTCCTCTGTGAGTACGTCACTGTAATCCTGCAAAAGAGATGAAATAGACACAGGAAGCAAAGGGTCGACGTTAGTAAAATAAATATGAGGCTCTTTATAGACTAACAATAACATGATCTTGCTAGCCTTGAACGCTTTCCTCGCTTCACCCTCACCCATATAGAAACTCTTTTTAACTCTCCCTTTTGTTTCCCCCTCATGTTCACTCACACCCCCCTTGGAAACTCCCACGGCCTTGGCCTTAATTTCTCACCAGATACAAACTCTTACTAGTTTCGCCCAAAGTGGTGTTTCCCTTCGCTCTCTCTTTGTCACGTTCAAGTTGCAACTTAACCTGATCTTCATGGACTTGTGCAGGTGTAAGTGGGTATAATGTAATGGGTTTTCCCTTATGCTGAAAAGATTACTTGTTCTTGAACCCATCATGAATAACCTTCTTATCAAACTGCCACGGTCTACCAAAAGAATATGTCCTGCATGCATCGGTATCACATCACAAAGTACATCATCTGTGTATGGCCCAATGGTAAAGCTCAACAATACCTGCTTTGTCACACTTATTTCCCCACAATCATTTAACCACTGCAACTTGTAAGGCTTCAGGTGTCTCAAGCAACTCAACCTCAATCGCTCAATCAAGGCTGTGCTAGCAACATTAGTACAACTGCCCCCATCTATGATCATACTACATCCATTGCCATTCACATGGCACCTAGTATGGAATATGTTCTCCCTCTACTGTATACTCTCATCCTCTACAACATGTGCACTCAAAGCACGCTTGACAACTAAGGATAAGTTATTCAGCGGGTATGCAGCTCCCTCATGGTCACTAGCATCCTCCAACTCTGGCATCTCCTCATCGACCTCACTATCGGTAGAGTACACCTCTCCACTCTTTTTATCAATCACTAAGGTACGCCTATTGGGACATTGTGAAGCATAATGTCCCATGCCCAAACACTTGAAACACTTGACATCTTTAGTTCTAGCAGCTGCACCCTCAGGTTTTGGCCTAGTTTTGCTCGGTTCTGTAGCCTCTTTACCCTTGGCACTAGGTTCGGCCTTAGGCTTATTAAAGCCTCCACTGAATTCGCCTCTAGGCTTGTCAAAGCCTCCATCTCGCTTCTCATTCGGAACCATTTCCCTTTCCATGCAGAAGTAGCCTGAGTACCAAATCTGGATGTTGACTTTTTCTTGAGTTGCCTTTCTATCTTGATAGCCATGTGAAGCATATCCTCCAAATCAACATAATGATGCAACTCCACCATGTTTGCAATCTCTCTATTCAAGCCCCCTAGAAACCGTGCCATAGTAGTTTCTGCATCCTCAACTACATTTTCCCTGATCATGGCAACTTCCATCTCTGTGTAATAGTCCTCAACACTTTTGGTCCCCTGATACAAATGTTGTAGTTTCTGATACAACTCCTTATAGTAATGGCTGGGTATAAATCTCTTTCTCATGAGACCCCTAAGTTCTGCCCATGTCTGAACCGGTCTCTCATAGTTTCTCCTCCGAGTAGAGACAAGCTGATCCCACCAAATCATAGCATAATCGGTAAATTCAATTGCTGCCAGACTGATCTTCTTCTCGTCTGAGTAGTGATGACAGTTGAAAATCAATTCTATTTTCTTTTCCCATTCTAAATAAGCTTCAGGATCATTCTTGCCTTGGAATGTTGGTATCTTGATCTTGATGCTACCTAGATCACCATCTACATCTCCTCGCCTACCATATCCTCTCCGATCATAATCCCCTCTTCTGGCATCAAATGCACCTCTATCATCAAACCGTCTATCCCTCATATCATCCCTATTATCAAACCTCCTATTAGGCCTCCTATCATGCCCAGGCTGAAATCTCTCCTCCACATCATCAAAACCATCAGAATCATCAAACTCATTTTCAGCTTCCTCTTCATCTGGTGGTACATACTGTGGTGGTACACGATGAGGTGGCACATTGTGAGAGGTGGTGGTACATTCTGAGGTGGTGGTACTCTGGGATCGCTACCAGTTTGAATACTCTCTACACTCTTGGACAATCTCTCCAAAGCAATATTCATGTTCTCCATCATATCTGTAAATTTCCTATCCAAAGCCTCAAGCTTTTCATCAGTAGTTAGACCTGCCATCTCAACACTAAACAAACAGATTAGAAATAACAAGAAAGTAAAGCAAATATCTAAATCCTCACAATCTCACGTGTTTACACTCGAATGATATCACTCCACTCGTGTTTGCACTCTATTGGCTTTTACCCGATACTGTGCTCACAATCACTGCCTTTTACCACTCTTGAGTTCGTCCTCAATTCAAATGTGAACCACACTCAATCCAAGAATACAAACCAAATGTAGTCCTCAAGCTAGCATGAACACAACGGACCTAACAATATATATATATATATAGGGCAGGCGGAAAACAAAACGCGAATATGAATAGTAATGACGGAGACTCAATCAATGATACTTAAGCTAGAGTAATTAGAAATAAGGAGTAAACAATTAGCACAATGGAAAAAAAATAAGCATGTAAATTCACGGTCGTATGCAATTTCGGGAGAAAATTTGGCACCTCTATAAAAATTTTGATGGAATACCCTCCACGGGCACCTAAATGATAATATGGAACAAACTAGATTCAACCAAAAAATTTAACTTTTTTACTTTTTTTTTTTTTTACTCAAGTGATCACTATCACTCAAGTCCCCCTTTTTTTTTTTTTTTTTTTTTAACGTCAGATGCTAAATGTGGTTCTGATTTCAGAGGCTGATTTAGGTTCTGATTTTAGAGGCTGGTTTTCAAAGCCTGATTTCAGAGTCTGAAGAGGGTCTGAATCCAGGGTCTGAATTCAGAGGCTGCTGGTCAGTGTCTGATTTCAGAGGCTAATTTTCAGAGGTTACTGGTCAGGGTCTGATTTCAGAGGCTAATTTTCAGAGGTTACTGGTCAGGGTTTGATTTCAGAGGCTACTGGTCAGGGTCTGATTTCAGAGGCTAAGTTTCAGGGTCTTATCTCAGAGTCTGATTCAATGGTAAAGTTTCAAGGTCTGAACTCAGAGTCTGATTTCAGAGGCAGATTTCAAAGGTTACGTTTAGGTCTGATTTCAGAAGCTAAGATTTCAGGGTCTGATTTCAGACTTCACTTAGTTTTTCAGGGTCTGATTTCACACTTCACTAGGGTTTAGAAACAAAACACACAGCCGCCAAGAACATGCTTATTTCTTAAACATATGCTAAAGAACAAAATGACTATGAAGAACTGATAGAAAGAACAGAACAGAAGCCCAGAACTGGAAAAAGTGATAAAGATGAACTGATATGCAACTAGGATGAACTGACAGGAAGAACAGAACAAAAAAAATTCAGAATTGGAAAATGATAAAAGATGAATTGATATGCAGAACAACAAAACCAGATCCATAATATGCTTCACAACAAAACCAGATCCATAATATAAACAAAACAAAAACAGAAACAAGATCCAACAAGAATTGAAACGAAAATAACAAAGAACAAAATAAAAACAGAATCAAACAAAAGGAAAGATAGAAAAATCAGACCTTGGAACCCTGAGCTCTAGATACCAAATGACAAGAAACCCACTTGGATTCGAAATCCAAGCAAGCCCCAAGCAACAGACAGAACCTCAAGAACCGCGAATTTGATTTTGTAGGAACAAAACCCTTCCAAGGCCACAAAGAAGACCCACAAAGAACTTGCCCTTGAGAACCCTTAAGATGAATCCTTGTAGTTTTTTTTCTAGCAAATGAAGACGCCACTAAGTTTGCCAAACTTAGATAAGTCGATTCAAACTTGAAAAGGGGAATCCATCCCTTACAAGAATTCGGCCATAGCCAAAGCTTTAAGCTTTGGAGTTTACAAATTTCGTTGGTTGCCCTCAAATGAAGGAGAGAAAGTAAGCTTAAATAGTGTTACAAAAAGAAACCCTAAAGGCATAAAGACAACAATGCCCCCAAAAATGAAATTACACAAATATCAAGTCTTTAAGTCTTCAAATGCCTAGGAAGCTTTATTCTAAACTGATTTGGGCCAAGTGAAATGGTTTTGGGCCCTTTCCATCGAAGCCCACATGCATCTCTGTTTGTTTGTTACAGTCGACCATAAAACTCTGAACTAATCCCGCCATTGCTTCTCTGAGTCTTTTGGTCCTCTGCCTCGTAATTGGCCCTTCTGGTACGTGTAATGCGTCCTTTGGTTTGTTGTCGGCCTGGATCATGTCATAATGTGCATAAGATTAGTGAAAGAAGAATAAATTGAATTGAAAAATTGAATGAATAGACTTGGAAAATTATCATTGAAGATGTATCTTTAGGTTAAGGATGCAATCCTTAAAAGATCATAACTCTTCATTGTACCATTCCAACTCAAACTTCATATCATTTCTCTCTAAATGATATATCTATTCATTTGGTGTATTTTTTAAAGGTCACATATTAAGGACATATCTTATCAGAAGACACCCTATAAATACACATTATATTTAGGAAATTTCCTTCAATCCCCCACAATTTTCTAACTATGAATGTAGACATTTAAGAGAGTTTTCTTGAAATAAAACTGCATCGGGATAGGTAGCTTTCATCTTGAACTTTTCCTAATAAATGACTATCAGATTTACTTGGCAAACCAGAGACTCGTAGTCTTGAACTGCTCTGCCGTTGGTGTAAACCAAGACAATAGTCATCACACAGCTTTACTTCAACTATTTCATGTTCTACGGTTGTATTCAATTCACCCATGAACATCGGTCATGACTTCATCAAGTACTTTAGGGAATCCAGCCTTTAAATTCTTATGGAAGCGGCTTCACTTCTTACTTGAAATGGTGATCTATTATGAAAGGTAATCTGTGTTTACATAGACCTAGCCATGGTTCTGGTTCGGAACCGAAATCGAACCGGTACACCAGTTCCGATTCCAACCTGTTCCGATCCCGAAATAAGAACTGGAATCAGTTTTGTTCGGTTCTGTTAGGGTTCGATCCTAGCCTAACCAAACTGAACCGGACTGTTCCAACGGTACGAATCGGAATCGTTGGAACCGTCCAGTTCCAAAGATTCTACGGTTCCAACCGGAACCGTACGGTTTCGATTGGAACCATTGGGCTAGGAGCAACGGCTTCATGCTGCCTTTAATTAATTTATTTTTTTTGTAAAATATATTTACTAAATTACCCTTAATAATTTTAATAAAACGACTAGTTGTATGGAAAATTATGTATCACAAATATAATAAAAAAATGTGTAAATATGGATCATTCTTCATTTTTTTAAACACATCATTTCTCAATTCTCTCAATTTCTTTAATTCCCTCATTCTCAATTCTCTCATCTTCAATTTCTCATATTGATTTAATTTTGCAATTCTTCATTATTAACAAAAAATGACAAGCTCATCTGAGAATATTATGTCCAATGTGTCAACTCAAGAGAGCGGCCAAATTATCGGTACACAGAGAAAAAAAGTTAAGTTTCGATCTTCCAATATTTTCAAAATTCATTTTCATTTAGTCGAGACTGAAAATGAAAGTCCAATAGCAATATGCAACTATTGTGGTGTATATTACAAATTTACTGGCGGCTATGACAATATGAATAAACACTTGGATAGATATCATGTCGTTGGAATTGGACTTGATACAACACAAACACAAATGGGCAGATACGTTTCATCTAGTAGAGGTACGAGTTCTTTAGATTTATTTAAATATTCTGATGCTGAAAATAGAGAATAATTTGTTAAAATTACTTGTATGACACATCCTTCTTTAATTTTTGGTGAAAAAAATATTTTTACTAATTATGTTTGAAATGATTTAAATCATGATGCCTGTAGAATGCCTAGAAATACAACAAATGATAAAATTTTAAATTATACAAATATGGTAAAATTATTTTAGATATTAAAGGTCGTATTTCTATTTGTTCTGATATTTGGAGTGACCATTAGCAAACACACTTAACATGGGTGTGACTTGTCATTGGATTGATGCATTTTAGAACATGAAAAATGACTTATTGTTTTAGAGTTTCCGATGAGCATCATACTGCACAATATATTTATAAAATGATTAAAGTAGTTTTTGATGAATATGGTTTATTACGTAAAATTTTAACAATTGGTTTTGACAATGCATCTACAAATACTGCATCAATTAGAGATTTAAAAGAAATATGTCAACCAAATTTGGGGGTCTATTTTTCATGTTCGGTGAACATGTCATGTCCTTAATTTATGTATTTTTAAGATGTCCTGACTTATTTAGAACATCACATTAATCCTATTAAGATTGTACATAATTGTATTTGGTCATATTTTAATGTCAGAAGAGAATGAAACAAGTTTTGTAAATTAAATGGTGTTAAATCGGTAAAATTTTCACGAGATGTTCCAACTCCTTGGAATTCAACTTATTTTCTTTCAACTCAAGCTTTTCAATACAAATATGTATTATGAGTTTTTTCCCAACATGTTCAACATATAATATTTTTTCCTAGTCAATGGGTTATTTGTGAAAATATTTTAGAATTTTTAAGTGTTTTTAATGATGCTACAAATATTTTTAGTAGAGTTTATTATCGTACAACAAATTTATTTCTTGTTGAATGTTTGAATATTGTTGGTACTCTATATTAAGAAAATGATGAAAGTTAAAATATTAACGATATTGTTTTAATTGAAGTTATTGTTATTATGAAGAGAAAATTATTGACTTATTTTAAAGGCAATTCATTGTTTTATCTTATTATCATTGTTTTTTATCCTAGATTTAAATTAGAAAGTTTGAATAGTGACTTACAAACTTACTATACATATTTAGGAATAGCTGATGAAATTAATATTAGAAAATAATAGATAAGATAAAATTAATTTAATAGATTTATTTAATAATTATGTTAGTAGATATAACTTGCAATCATCAGGACAATTTAGTAGCAAACTTGTAATACATTCAAGACTTAGCGTAGGTGATCGTTGGTTACTATAACGAAATAAAAAACAGAGGGATAACACGACTAACAACCCATAATTAAATAATTATTTATCTGCCAATTTCGAGTTTCCTCTTGAAAGTTTAGTGCGCAAAAATTTTCAAGTAGTTGATTGGTGGAAGCAAAATCAAAATGTCTATCATGTTTTATCAATTATTGCTAAAGATGTGCTAGCAACACCTCTTTCCATCGTTGCGGTTGAAAAAGCCTTCAGCTTATGAGACAATATTTTTGGAAGTGAGACGGTCTTCATTTTATCCACGCACTTTAGAAACAACATGTGTGGATGATTGTGTTGGGGTTTTATAGGGAAAATTCGGTAACGTAGCGGAAAGCGGAAAATCAAAATTTTCCGATTTCAATAATTTTTATTGGATCAATTAAATAAACTTATTTATTTAATTACTCAATACTTAAAAACTGAAATTTTACACAAGAAATCAAATTTCTTTGTAATTGCCGAATTGGCTCAATAGTTTGCAAATTGATCATTTTAGTTCTCAAATTGTCAAATACAATTTTGGATGATTGGAAATCAATTCTAAAATGATTTCCAACATGTCCAACACATCAAAAACAAATTGCAACAAAATCCCCAAAAAAATCAAATTGTCGAACAACCCCTCAATTTTTCAGTTTTTGCAATTTGGTCCATTTTTGTTCAAAACATGTCAAGATCAAATCCAATCAACCCAAAAATTAATATGCAACATATACACACCATAATACATCACATATATGAAAAGCCCCAAATTTCGAAAAGTTTAAGAACCATAATTTTACAATTTCTTCAGATTGACAAAATACACCAAATCAATTAAATCCAACACTTTAATTCAAACTTTACCACACCAAACAAGTCTCACCATCATGAAACAACTCAAAAAAAATTCTAGGTCATCAATGAGTGGCTTAGAAACTCTAGAATGGCAACTTGATTATCAAATAATCAAAAGAGAGCTTAAGAACTCATTTCAATTTCACTTGGATACCATACATGCTTTCATCTTTCAAACAAGTTCAAAACCATTTAACTAAAAGTGTAAAGACAACATCCTAGCTACACAGATTGAAGATAAGCATTACATAAATAATTTCTTAGTTGAAAAATTTAAAGAAAAACTTACAAAATCAAATATTTCCAAGCTTTTCTTTTTGGTTCTTCAACTTTGCTCTCAACTCTTTTGTGTTTATTTTTGGTAACTTGTTACCCCTAATCTTATGAAAAATGAAATAAAATAATATATACTCACCCAATTTTCCCTTGGCCGAATTTTAGCATATATGAAATATCTAAATATTTTTTTTTGTTTCATTAAAGTTAACTTTATCAACTTGTGTAAATGATCATTATAACATTTAATGAAATTCAACAAGTCAAATAAAACAACTCAAGTCATCTCCAAAATATCAAAACTTAAGATATTTATATTTTTAATTACTTTAATTATTTAACAATTAAATAATTATTTAAATATAAATATATTAAATATATGTATTATATTTACTTTAAATATCTCAAATACATATATATTTCTGATATATGTCAAATATCACAATTTGAAATTTAATTAATGTGTATTTAATAAAATCTATCATTAAATACAAATACACATTAATTAGGAAATGACCATTAGGTCCATTTGCATGTATTTTTCGTTTAACCTTTAAACGACTTATAAATAATCAGTATTATCCATAAAAGTTGCCCTAGTGCTCTACGAGTATATTTCACTAGTGAGACTCTCTAGATTCAGGCATATCCATCACAAAATCTAATTTCGTGTCCATAATTTACCCACCCGTAAATTATGACGACCAAGGATAAACTTGCTGAATCATACAGGTCGAGGTCATGGCATGTGTTTAATTCCTTCGTCACAGGTATCCGGATATATCCCAGAGATATAGATGTAAACATCAAATCTCTAGAGGGACAATCTCGTCGACATCTCTATTAGCAATCTCTAAAAGAACACTTAGAACTCACTTCTAAAGTGTACCGCGGGCCCATGATTTTTATCTGATTGCTAATCATATATGGACTACCTATGCTCTGTACACAGAACTGGTGGATCCTATCTCGACACACACAAGACACCTAGAGGATCTGTCCACACCCAACGAACAGACGGAGGTCTGATCTAAATAGATCGGTTACTTGACTACCATCTAAGTGTGGAAGATGTCTCATGTGCCCACAGTGGTATCTCAAGTCGAAGAATCACAAATGCTACTCAAACCGAGAAGATTCTTATTGACGTTGGTGTATCATCCATTAAGAATCTTTTGTGAGTCGTTCAGTGTTTATCCGCTATAAACACCTACACCTCTATACGAGTCTCCAAGACTCATAGTTCATTGAGAAACCATTGGAATCCAATATTTCAGTATACGACATGTACCGGTCTCAACGGGTTTACTTTACTGACCAAGTAGTGCAAACTTTGACTAGGAACTGTCTAAGAATGACAACGTCATGATACAACTCAATGTCAGTTGTGATGCTTTTGCAACTGCATCATGACTAATCATTCTAAGGTCAATTACGTCTTTACCATATAAAGAGATATATTATATTATAGAAACTGCTTATTTTATTCATAATAAAACGTTTACAAGATTAGTTACAAGGAAATACAACAGGGAATTGGCGCTCTGAGCACCAACCCCAACAAAATCTCTCACTTGCTCTACTGCCAATATCGATTGTATCTAATACCCATGGACTCCACATGTTTATCAAATAATTTCGGAGGTATGGCATTCGTAAGTGGGTCTGCTACATTATCTTCACTCGATACCTTGCACACTGTAATATCCCCTCGCGACATAGTCTCTCGAATGATGTGGTACTTGCGTTCCACATGCTTCAACATCTGATGCGCCCTCAGTTCTTTTGCTTGCGCAATAGCTCCAGTATTATCACAATATAGCGGAATCACATTCTCAATACCTGGGACCACTCCCAATTTTGTGATAAAGTTCATAATCCATACAACTTCCTTTGCAACTTCAGAAGCTGCAATGTATTTCGCCTCTGTGGTGGAATCTGTTGTTGACCCATGTTTGGAACTCTTCCAGCAAATTGCACCTCCATTAAGGGTAAAGACGAATCCAGATGTAGACTTTCTATCATCGGGATCTGATTAGAAGTCGGAATCTGTATACCCATTAACTTGCAGTTCACTTCCTCTATAAATAATCAACTTATCCTTAGTACCTTTAAGATACTTCAGGATATGTTTAATGGTCATCCAATGGTCATTGCCTAGATTGGACTAATATCTACTGGTTACACTAACAACAAAACTCATATCAGGCCTAATACATAACATGGCATACATTATGCTACCCAAACACGAAACATAAGGTTGATTAGACATTCTAACCTTCTTATCTTCTAGTTGCAGACTCACCTTCTTTGAAAGATGAATCTCATGTATTAACGGTATATTTACTGTCTTACAGTTATCAAAATTGTACCGTTCCAAGATCTTATCTATGTACGTTGATTGGGATAACCCAATCAGCTTCTTTTCTCTATCTCTATAGAGTTTTATGCCTAAAACATAGGAAGATTCTCTCAGGTCCTTCATGGAGAAATTCTTACAGAGGTAAGCTTTGACACCTTGCATCATCCTTATATCATTCCCAATGATTAGGATGTCGTCAACATAGAGGACTAAAAATACCACCATGCTCCCACTAGCCTTCTGATAAACAGAGGATTCTTTCGAATTCTTGAGAAAACTAGACAATCTCATCGAATCAAAGATTCCAACTTCGTGAAGCATGTTTAAGTCCATAAATGGACTTCTTAAGCTTACATACCATACCCAAGTTCTCGCTGGACGTAAAACTTTCCGGCTATTCCATATAGATTTCTTCATCAAGAAATCCATTTAGAAAAGCCGTTTTGACATCCATTTGCCAAATCTCGTAATCATGATACGCAGCGTGAAAAAGTTTCATCGTAGTCGACGTCAGGTCGCTGCGTGTAACCTTTTGCTACCAGTCGGGCCTTATAGGTTTCAACCTTTCCATCAAGCTCACACTTCCTCTTGTAAACCCATTTACAACCGATATGAATAATTCCTTCGGGAAGCGGAACCAAGTCCCAAACTTGATTCTCATGCATTGAGTCTAACTCAGATTTCATAGTATTTTGCCATTTCACGGAGTCGATGTACAACATCGATTCTCTATAGATAAAAGGATCAGTTTCTTCAACCAAGAAAACATCGAGACTCTTTTCTTGTATCAAATACAAGCGTTCAGGAGGTCTAGATACCCTTTGTGACCTATGGAGTGTGTGTGTTGAAGGTTTTTCATCTACTTGAACTTCAGGTTCCTCCGTTGGTTTGTTGTTTTTAGGTTGGACTTCATCAAGTTCAACATGTCTATGATTACCACCTTCTGAAAAAAATTCTACCTCTAGAAATTTTGCAAAGCGAGCTACGAACACATTTTGATGCTCGATATCATAGAACAAATATCCATTCGTATTCGAAGGATATCCAACAAACCTAAGCTTTTACCCTCGAGGTGAAAGCTTATCTTGCTGAGCCATCCTGATATGCATGACAACCCCAAACCTAAACATAATTAAGATTTGGTCTCCTACCGGTCCATATCCCATATGGAGTTGTATGAACAACTTTTGAAGGAATCTTATTCAAAAGATGTGCAGCTGTTAAAAGAGAGTAGCCTCATAAGTAATATGGCAAATCTGTAAAACTTAACATAGATCAGACCATATCCAATAAAGTCTGATTTCTCCTATCAGACACTCCATTGTGTTGTGGAGTACCTGGATGAGTATATTGAGCGAGAATCTCATTCTCCTTCATATAATCCATGAAGTCATTGCTCATATATTCACCGCCTCGATCAGATCGAAGACATTTAATATATTGACCAATCTATTTTTCTAATTCATTACGAAACTCTTTTAGCTTTTCAAAGGTTTCCGATTTATGTCTCATCAGATAGACATAACCATACTGTGAGAGATCATCGGAAAAAGTAATGAAGTACGAATAACCACTGTGAACAGTCTGACTTAGTGGACCACATACATCATAATATATGAGTTCCAGTAAGTTAGTGGCACAGTGTCCAACACCAGAAAATAGGACTTTGGTCATCTTACCATGAATACATGATTCACAAGTTGGATAGGGTTCAATGGTGAGATCTAGTATCAAACCATTCCTAACCAATTGAGTAAGGAGTTTAACACCTATATGACCTAGCCTCATATGCCATAGTTCACTATTATTAACTACAGGTAAACTACGTTTATTAATCCTAGTATTCAAAATATCTCTAGAAGTATGCAATGTGTAAAGACAATGCTCATTTGGACAACAAAGGATCTGAATTTTACGTTTATCATATAAATACAAAGAACATTTCTTAATATTAACATGATAACCTTCTGTATCTAATAGAAAAGAGATATAATATTTGTAACACATCTGTTAGTGTTCCTAGAACATGCCAAAGATCTCTAAGAGTGATTCGTGTGTGAATTTTACAAAAGGAAGTTGCGGAATACTTACATTGGTTTGGATGAATTTGAAAATTTTTATTTGAAGATGGAAGCTCGAAGCCCTCTTTGTTGTTCCAAACTCATGGGTGAGTCTCCCTATCACCTTCCTTTGACTCCTTAAAGTGTTAGCTTACTTGAATTTTGCAACAAAAATCCATGGGAGAGACAATGAAGCTCACGACAATGAGCAAAATGGAGAAGAAATAGTTGCTGTGAATAGTGAATTAATTCACTTCCAAAGTTGACCAAATTAATTTATAGTGAGGTTGGGTGTTGAATTTGGTTTGAGTGTATTATAAGTAAAGCCAAGCTTTCTTTTAATAAATCAAATCCATGAAATAAGCCTAACCACTTCCATCAAATGTCCAAATTTGATGTAAGTGAAGTGGGTCCCACCATTTTTAAATTCCAAATTTAAGTCGGCTAATCCAACACGCAACTTCGCTCGGGCCCGGGTTCGTTTAATTCTGAATAAACGAATTTTTCGTTGCGACGTAATTAAATCTAATTTAAATAAATAATAATACCTAGCAAAATTATTACGAAAGTCGCTTACGAATTAATTTTAAATTAATTCGTTCGCCCGAATTAAAATCTAATTTTAATTGCGCTTTGAAATCCGATTTCATTTACTATATCCAATATATTATTTTAGCCCAAATAAATAAATAAAATAGTAAAATCCAATTTCACTATTAAATTTACTTTGCCGATTAATTCCAAATTAATTGCGTTCTCTCTTCTAGTCAAATTAATCCCAGATTAATTCTTGCCGTAATTAATCCTAGATTAATTTTCTCTCTCTCATAATTAATCCCAGATTAATTATGTTCGAGTCAAATGTCATCGGTGAATCTTTGGGAGGCGACCCAAGAGATCTCTGGATATGTTGGCAGTAAATACGGTTATCGGACTATCCGAACACGTGTGTACCCGGTACCACGTTCTCAGTGATTTACAAGACATAGTTGGCTTCTAGAAAAACCCCGTGCCTACCCAATTCTCCAGAAATATTCTTTTAAGGAATGTATAATCTATATCAGGCGTAGTATACATAGTATTGCGTATTACGATCTAGTATCGGATGTCACATGCTAGGCCTGGGGATGGAGTTGTGTCTGCCCCATACGAAGCATTTATCGGATCACTAGCAACTAGTCTCTTTATTATCAAAAAGTCATGACCTAGTCATACTTTCCCGGTGGCTATAGCACTATAGAGTACCAGTTCTGTATCTCTGCGTGATCATCATCTCCATATGACTGAAATGATACTTCAATCTTGACATCACACCCAATACACTACCAGAAGAGGCGTACACAGAACCTGTTAAAGCCCTAGACGACCAAAACCAAAGTATACTGATTGTCGCAAGTATTAGCGATGCAAGTCTCAGGTTAAGACCATATACACCTACCCTGATTCAGATTCCCATAGACACATAGTCATACTACCAATGAGATTTCGAGGGGTCTATCCAGAGCGATGTTGTTCCCGTACCATCGGCAAACAGAACCTCCGATCATACTTGCATGAGTATCCAATACCCAAATATATGAGAAAAATGTTGTTAAGCTTCCATAACGCGCACAAGTGTAATACTAGCCTATTCCGCATTATCGATGTCCAGTCTCGATAATACTACGACTATGGATATTTAATGATTAAACCTTACGTGGATTAATATTGTCTCATATCTTATTAATCTGGTACTAATCAAATGGACTTTTATCATTTATATATCTAGGTAATCCAATTACAAATGATAAAAGAGCAATTTCCTTTGTCACATAGTTAATTTTGTACAAGAACACCATGTTCTTTACAAAATAGTGATGTTATGGGTCATATATATCCAACAATCTCCCACTTGGCCTATAGCCAATCACTCAAGTGTCCAACACATGAACTATGTACGGGTCGCTCAAACTTCTGCTGAGAAATAGCTTTCGTTAACGGATTTGCAAGGTGATCATCTGATGCAATTTATTCGATCATCACATCACCACGATGTATGATCTAATGAATCAGATGAAATAGTTAAAGTACATACTTGGATCGTTGATGAGACCGCGGTTCATTAGCCTGTGATGTAGCCCAGCTCAGCTGCTAACAGAACTACTCCTAATCTAATTAGGAATTTATAGATCCAAAATGCTTCTTTTGCTGCCTCAGCTGCAGCAATATTCCACTTTTATTGTTTAATCGGCAACAGTATCTTGCTTGGAATATTTCCAGCTCACTTTTCCTTTATTCAAACTAAATATGTACCCTTTTTGTGACTTACAGTCGTCTTTCTCTGTTTGGAAACTTACAGCGGTGAACCCAATCACTTCAAGTTCTCATTTCCCCATATTCTCAGAAAGCATCCTTAGTTCATCCAAGATACTCAAGGATGTTCTTTACTTCAATCCATTGACCATCACTTGGATTGTCCTGATTGCATCTACATATGCTCAAAGCATATGAGACATTAGGTCGCGTACATATCAAAACGTACGAACTCTGGGAGAGTGTCAGCAGCTTTCTAGATCTATCCCAGTAGATCTTTATTCCCATAATAAAGCCTGCTTCTCATGGAGAATTTTATGATAGCCAAGCTTTCACCGATTATAGTATGAGAATTTTATTACCAAGAAGCAATACATCATCAACATAAGGACAATGAATGTCAGTGCGCTCCCACTAACCCTCTTATATACACAAGAATCATCTTCGTTTTGAATTAAATCATATACCATTATGATTACATCAAAACGATGGTTCCAAGAATTCAATGCTTGATTCAATCCATAAATGGATTGATTTAATCTGAAAACCTTGTTTGTATGTTTAGGCATGACAAAACCGTCAGAATGTTGCATACAAACATCCTACAAAAGGTTTCCGTTAAGGAAAACGGTTTTGGCGTCTAGTTGCCATATTTCATAATCGAAATATGCAGTATTAGCAAGCATTATCTGAATGGATTTAATCATAGCAACAAGTGAAAAAGTTTCATCGTAGTCAACACTATGTCGTTGACGATACCCTTTCTGTACAAGCCTAGCTGCGTACATTTGTATGTTTCCATCCATGTCTGTCTTCCTTGAAGACCAATTTAGTACCAATAGGCATAATGCCTTCTGGTACATCAACCAGCAATCCAAAATTGGTTGGTATACATGGAATCCATTTCGGACTTCATGGCACTTTGCCATAAAAGAAGTCGATACCTTGTATCACTTCCTCATACGTAGTAGGTCCATCTTCCTTGATAAGATTAATATCTACATGAGGTAAGATCAGAAACCCATACCTACCAGGTTGTTTTCTGACTCTCTCCGACCTACGTGGTTCTTGTGTATTAGAAGATTGTGGAATAGTCTCATCCCAGATAGACTGTTCATATTTCGTAAAGGAGTTAGTGCCAGGAACAATATTACTCCGATTTTCATCGAGTTTTACTTTCTTCCCACTTACCACTGCATATAGGAATTCCTTTTCGAGGAAAACCGCATGGAGAGCAACAAATACATTGTTCTCTTGTGATTTGTATAAGTATTATACTTTGGTTTCCCTAGGATAACCTACAAATAGGCACTTATCTGATTTGGGTTCTAGTTTGGTATCATCCAAACTTTTAGAGTATGCCTAACATTCCCAAATCTTCATGAATGAGAAACCCGGTTTCTTTCCTGTTCATATCTAATATGAAGTCTGTCTAACAGATTTTCATGGAACCTTATTCAAAATAAGTATTGCATTGTTTAATGCGTATCCTCAGAAGGAAATTAGTAGCTCAGAGCGACTCATCATTAACCTTACTATGTCCAACAAATTTCGGTTTCTTCGTTCGGACACACCGTCCAACTGACGTGTTCCGGGAGGAGTCCACTGTGAAATAATACCATATTCTTTCAAGTAATCTTAAAACTCATATGTTTAAGTATTATCCACCATGGCCCAACCGTAGTGTTTTAATACTTTTACCGGTCTGTTTTTCTACTACGTGTCGAAACTCTTTCAATTTCTCAAAAGTTTCCGACTTGTGTTTCATAAGATACACATAACCATAATGCGATGCCACATCCGTAAAGGTTACGAAGTATTCATATCCACCTCTAGCCTAGCTAGACAAGGGCCCACTTACGTTACTATGAACGAGGGGTAAACAGCTCGGTGGCACTTGCACATTTACCATTAAAAGGTGTTTTAGGCACTTTGCCTAATAAACAAGATTCGTAGACATCATTTGAATTAGGATCAAATCCATCCAAGGATCCACTCTTCGAAAGTGTGGATATACGAGTCTTATTAATGTGTCCCAGACAACAATGCCACAAATAAGTCTCATCTGATTTACTCAGTTTGAGCATTTTGTTTGTCATTTAATATGTTTGAGATTCATTTATATTCAAAATATAAAGACGGTTATTCACATGAACGAGGGGTAAACAGCTCGGTGGCACTTGCACCTTTACCATTAAAAGGTGTTTTAGGCACTTTGCCTAATAAACAAGATTCGTAGACATCATTTGAATTAGGATCAAATCCATCCAAGGATCCACTCTTCGAAAGTGTGGATATACGAGTCTTATTAATGTGTCCCAGACAACAATGCCACAAATAAGTCTCATCTGATTTACTCAGTTTGAGCATTTTGTTTGTCATTTAATATGTTTGAGATTCATTTATATTCAAAATATAAAGACGGTTATTCACATCTAATGTGTATATCTCAATATCATCTTTATAAAAAAAACACCAAGTGTTCTGGAACATAAAGGTATACCCCAACGGGTTTTTAACTAGATACAGAGATAATGTTCTTAGTCAAACTAAGTACATTATAACAGTCTCATAATTTAAGTATATGCCCCAATGGCAGTTCCAAAACTTAGGTTTCTATGGCCAAAACAGTGACTCTCGTCATGTTTCCGACTTGTAGGTCGATCTCATCTGAAGCCAGTATCCTGTTAATCAGCAGATCCTGCACATCAATACATATGTATGTTCCACATCCAGTATCAAAATCCAATTTTAAATTTGGTAATGGACATATTTATAACAAATATACCTGAAGCCGGAGCCTTGCCCCGCCTCACTTCCTTTATGTTTGCCTTGTCCATACGACAACACGCTTCCAGTGACCCCGTTTGCCACAGTTTAGGCAGACATCTTGGGATATGTCATTTGTCTTCCAGAATACTGTGACGATTTAGCCTTGCCCTTTTGCTTCACACCCCCAGAAGTTTTCGGCCAAGCCTTGGCCTTCTGGAATGTCAAAGTAAGATGCGTCTTGCGCTTCTTGACCTTTTAGAAGCTCTGGCTTTGCCTCCTTGAGCATAGCCATTTACTCTCCAAGAGTTCTCTATTGGTTTATCATGAACCCGCCCCAGCATTCAGGCAGAGACTGTAAGATCAATTCTATGGAAGTCTCGGTCTCGGAGGTAATGTCCAGCTAACCTAGCTGTTCGATGTCAGCAATCATCTGCGACATCTAGTGCTCGACAGATGTACTCTCTGATATATGTGAGTGAAATAGATTCTTTTGCAATTCGTACTTCTAATATCTAAGGTTAGATCTATGAAGATCCTTTAATCTCAACATCATGGTTTAAGGATCTAATCCTTAGTTATGACGACGAAATTAAAGAGTCATTACATCAATTATAATAGATTGAGCACTAAAGTTATCATCACGATGAGTCTTCCAAAGCTCATGCTCTACTATTTGCTCAACTCCGGGCTCAGGCCCCAGAGGTTTCTCTATCAAAATAAAGTAACTTCTCAGCTCCCAGGACTATCCTGAGATTCTTTTCCCAATTTGGAAAATTAAAACCGTTAAAGACATTTTCACCCAGGATTATGTCTTTTGACGCTAATCTTTCAATTCATATTGATTGCTATAGTCCAACTATCTAATCAATGATTTCGGGTACAATCTAATGTAATGATTACTATAGTCTAACTATATAATTAACTACAATTTGATTGGTTACTTTCAAATGTAATGATTATTATAGTCCAACTATATAACCAACTACAAATGAAGTAGTTTAAATACAGTCCAACTGTTTAATTAAAACAACAAAAGAATATTAGTCCAACTAATATATGTATAATTAATGACGAAAAATAAAATGAGCGCGGATTGGCAAGTGTCTAAATGAAATTGCAAATTTAATACTTGCCTCCCACTATTTTTTGGCGAGCCTCTAACCTTCTGTGGAGTACTCGGGAAACCTAGTTTCCTAGTGGGCTAGGATCCCGTTAAATAACACACAACCTTGACTTTGGCCAACAAGTTGTATGAAACTTAACTAGGTAGATCTCTAAGATCAATGAGATCTCATCCAATTCCTAGATCGAGTAGGTGGACCTTCAAGTCCGAAACATATATCCAATATATATAAATATATCCAATATATTTCCTAACATTTTCCTCTAAATCAACTAAGCCTTGGCTTTGGCTCAACAAGCTTAATGATTCTAGTTAAGCGTGACCCATTGACAGTGGGAAAGCTTCGTAATCGAAGTCGATGAACAAGAAGTGTGATGAGTGGTAAATCTATCACTATTTCCCACTCATTTAACCTAATATTTTGTATAGTTTCTTGAGTTTTGTGAATATTTTGATGTGTTTTGTAGATAAATAAATTTTCAGGACATTCTGGAGGTAATTTGGACCAAAACAGTGAAAATTGGAAAAAGGGCAAAATGGTCATTTCGCGCGTCGCGACGCCTAACGTGCGTCGAACAGTGCTAACGTGCGCCGGGTCCACGTGTCAGAATCTGAGAAAATTTTGAATTTGCTAACGTGCGCCGTGCCACGTGTCACCATCACAGCCGATCTGCTAACATGCGTCGTGCCACGTATCAGCATCCTACGGTGCCGACAATCGCCATCGCCACGTGTCGCCACGTGTCACTCTATGACATTTCCACATCATCATCCATATCACTAGGTTGACCGAGTCAAACTGCCACATCATCGCCACATCATCATCAACCAATCACAGCGTGCCACGTGTCGTAACTCTATGGTGCCGACAGTCAAATCACCACATCAGTATCAATTATTGGCTCTCTTATCCCTATCTGACACGTGGCGGATAAGAATCTGAGCCGACCAATCAAAAGTCACCTCGTGTCACAATAATTGAGCCCCAACCACCTTGCCATGTGTCACTTTATCACCTTATCCAGAATCTGCAACTGACGAACCAGAGCGTGTCGACAAAGCGGGCGTCGCGACGCCGGACCCCTACTGACGCCTATAAATAGAGCGCAAAATTCCAGTTTCAGTTGTACCATTCTCTCTCATCTCTTTGATGTAAAGAGGGAGTTTCTCTCTCTAGTTTCTTTTAGTTTTTAGTTTTGTAAATAATTTTAATTACGTTCTTTAATAATAGTAATTTACTTTCTTTACTTTTTACAGTTTTTACTATTCACCATGAGGAGGTAACTTCCCCAGCTAGGGTGAAAGGTAATTCTTTTACTATTGCTATTTAGATTAATCTCCTTTAAATATAATATATTCACTATTTAAAATATTGACTTAAAAAGAATACCGCCAGATTGGTCGGTTGGTAATTCATTTTAATCTGGTTTAAACCTGACTAATCAAGGATACCGCCAGATTGGTCGGTTGGTAATTAAATTTTCTTACCGCCTATATGGCATGTTTATTTTGGTTCTGCCTTAATGGCTGGTTGGACTTAATTTGAATTAATCAGGATACCGCCTATATGGCTGGTTGGTAATGTTATGACAAGTTTATATATTATATTATGGGAGATATCTAAATTAGTAGTAGTAAAAGTAATTCCTTTTACCTTAGCATTTTATTTTATTGTAATTTACTTTTCAGTATTTACTTTACCGTATTTTTACTTTATGTCTTTTATTTTCAAGTTTTTACTAGCCCTAGTTATGTGTTGTAACTAAATTAGTTATCTGAGGTTGTGATGACTTTTAATATCACCGGTTTATAAGGGGTTAGATTATAGTTTGGGTATTATAAAGATTTATTTATTTGAGTCTTACTTAATGCTTTTTATTAACTGGCCACTAATAAAATTGATCTGGTAAATCTAAAATGAACTAGACATAGGGATTTTAGGTTTCAGCCTTAGACTCAATAGCCCATGATCTTCCTTGAGGATAGATAACCCTTTAATAGATTTCCTTACAGGATATACATATACATGTCGGGCGGGGGTAGCCATAAATTGAACTTAAACTTAATGAATCCAGATAATTTGGTTGACATAGACATATGGTTTAATTGGGTTAAACTGGGTATTTGTGTCTGACCATCGATAGAGGCTTACACATAATTTAGTGTTCCAGGATAATAAATCAATATATTACCCAACTATAAAATAATCACTTCATCTTTAAAAAGATATTAGAAAGAAATCACAACCCTAGATAGTTTTTAATATTGAATTTTCTTAAAATCTACTTTCAAACAATTTTATTTAATTGTTTTTTTTTTAAAATTTAGAATCGTCACCATTTCAAATCAATCAAACAACCTGTTAGATACTAGTAATCATTTGACCTCATAAAATTAATAGCTTAGATATTAAGTCCTCGTGGGATCGATATTTTTATACTACTTGAACGATACGTGCGCTTGCGTTATACGTGTGTGTTTACGCCGGTCAAAGTGACCTTGACTTTGGCCAACAAGTCACAACCGCCCAAGATATACGATATGGAACAAAGATTACGCGGTTCAAACACATCCGCGATAGATAAAGGTCTTGACTTTGGCCAACAAACCAATGCCAATCTTGGATCTTGAGAGAGAACCACTCAATGGAAGGAAAAACGCTTAATATTGAATTAAGGATTTTTTCTTGTAAATTGGCAACCAATTTATTATCTTTGATTATGTCTCATCATACACCCTTAAACATGCATTCTAAAAACATGATAAGGCGCGATAAAATTTAATAATGATATGTGGATGAATATATAACAAATTGTTCCTAGAACAATCTCTCACTTTCCTCTCTCCCGCTAGCACTATTCTTACTTCTACCCAATTACATAACACTAAAAGAAACCTCATTTACATTTAGGGGAATTGGTGAGAAGAGAAATACAAAGAGAAAATAGATAATAGGCTGGACACGCAGGTCCAATTTAATAATTCTAAATTTACAACAATTTCCAAAATTGCCCTCACCCTTCTAATATCCATCTGATATACATTATTCATTTAATACATCCAAGTATTCACATAAAGCATGTTATCAATCAATCTAATCCAATTAATTAATCTTTGATTAATGACCATCCAATGTTCAAACAACGATTTGATTTGCGCGAGTCAAACTTGTTTAAGAATAAATACTCAAAGTACGTATTCTTGAATTATATCTGTTGGACAATTATGACCCATAGCGTCACTATTTGTACAGATCATGGTGTTGTTGTACAAATTAACTATGTGACATAGGAGATTACAATCTTATCATTTATGATTAGATCACCAAGATATATAAATGATAGGAGGTCCATGTGATTTGTTCCTGGATTGAGAATGATATGAGACAGTATCAGTCCACGAAGGATAATCATTAAACATCCTTAGTCAGAGCATTATCGAGATTGGACATCGATGAATACGTAAAAGACTAGTATTACACTTGTGCGCGTTGTGAGGGCACAACGACATAGTTCTCATATATTTGGGTATAAGATACTCATATAAGTGTAATAGGAGGTTGTGTTTCACCGATGGTACGGGAAACAGCTTCGCTCTGGATAGACCCCCTCGGAATTCCATTGGTAGTATGACTATGTGTCTATGAAAGTCCGAAATCAGGGTAGATGTATTTGGTCTTAACCTGAGACTTGCACCGCTAATACTTGCGACAATCAATATACTTTGGTTGCGGTCGTCCAGGGCTTTAACAGGTTCTGTGTACGCCTATGCTGGGTATATTAAGAATCGTAGTGTGTTGGGTGTGATGTCAAGACGGAAGTGTCACTGCAGTTATATGGAGATGATGATCGCGTAGGGATACAGACTGGTTCTCTAAAAAGGTTATAACCGTCGGGATAATATGACTTGGTCATGATTATCCGATAATAAAGAGACTAGTTGCTCGTTATCCGATACATGCTTCGTACGGGACAGACACTGTACCAGCCCCAGGCCTTGCATGTGATCATCTGATACTGGACAGAAATACGCAATACTACGTATACTACGCCTGATATAGATCATTTATTCCTGTAAGGATATTTCTGGAGAATTGGGTAGGCATGGCGCTTTGCTAGAAGCCAACCTTGTCTTGTAAATCGGTATAAATGTAGTATGAGGTACTTACGTGTTCGGATAGTCCGACGACCGAATTTACTGCCAAGATATCCGGGGATCTCATGGGTCGCTTCCTGAAGATTCACCGATGACGTATGACTCGCACTTTTAATTAATCTGGGATTAATTAGAAGAGAGAGAAAATTAATCTGGGATTAATAGCGGAGATATTTTATCTGGGATAAAATATCATTTAAAGAGAGATAATGATTAATTTGGAATTAATCGATAAATTAATATATTCGATATATTAAACGAAATTAGATTTCGACGCGGAATTAAAATTATATTTTAATTCGGGCGAACGAATTAATTTAGAATTAATTCATTAGCGACGTGAATAGTAATTATGCGGGGTATGATTATTTAATTAAATTAGATTTAATTACGTCGCAACGAAAAATTCGTTAATTTGAAATTAGTGAACCCGAGCCCGGGATTATTTGCGAGCGCATTCGCATTCGCATTTCGAATTCGAGTGCGACACACAAGTCATATCAAGCGTCAAATCGCTAGTCGCATCTAGCGTCACATCAAGCGTCAAATTAAGTCACTTTGAGTGATGTGACAACTTGTCACTTGATTTGATTGATTGATGGATTGATGTAAGTTGATGGAAGTGGTTGGCATAAATCATTTGACTTTTTGAAAGCAAATAAATGAAAATTAATTTTTTGGAAATTGGTAAGTGTATTAGATACACTTTTGGCTACCAACCAAGACATCTTCTTCTCTCATCTCTTCTCTCATCTCACGCCCAAGGGGCTAATGTATTTCTTCTTCTGGTTCAGTTACTGCCGAGTGACAAGAAAGAAAAATGGGAAGCAAATTCGCGATTTTGTGGCAAAATCGGGAGTGCTAGAATACTACGAAGTCATGCGAAGGTGATAGGGAAGTCCACCCATGAGCCGGGAATCATTTGACAAAGCTTGGAGCTTGTTCAAGGACCTCCAATGGCCGAAAATGGTGATGACAGAAACTGCCACTGCCGTGACATGTGGGAGGCAGAAAGTTGATTTTTTGTTCATCGCCGCGTCGCTCAACCGATCAATGTGAGTATTCCGCAACTCCCTCGTTGTATTCGCACTTATTTTCAATGCTTGAAATGATCTTGAGATGCTTAGTATTTACTAACAATGGTATCAAGAGCAAGGTTAAGCATGAAAATATTTTAGGGATTAAAATTTGGGTATAAATGTGTTTGAGCATGATTTATGAAATTGGATGAATGAATATGTTTAAATGTGTTTTAATTGAGGATTGATTGGATCAATTTGTTGAAATTGTGTTTGGAATAAATTTCCCCAATTTTCTTGGTGTTGGCCGAGAGTTTGATGCCCTATTGATCTTGGTGATTTTTGATTATTGATCATTGGATGACTTGAGATCAATGGAAATGTGGATTTAATGTTAATTTGGATTTAATTGGATTGAATTCGGAATTGATATGAAAATCCCTATATTGCCGAGAGTTGATGTAGCATGTATTGGGTTTGATTTTGATGAAATGTGTTGGACATGTTTTGTTGTAAAAGAGCATGATTAATTAGGCTAATTGATGTTTTAGAAATGTTAATTGGGTAATTAATTGTGTAACACACTTTAGGTAATTAAATTGGGAATTTGGAATTTGGTAATTTAATTATGTTGGGCCTTGAATTGGATTTGGGCTTGTTATGTTGTAATTGGGCTTATTGGGCTTGGTTGTATCAAGTTAGGTTTAGGCCAAATGGATTGGATCCAATTGGGCCCAAAACCGCTTCCATAAGGCCCAAATGTGACTAATGGACCTTTAAAGTTTAATTGGACCTAATGGGCCAAAATTGATTTCTGGGCTTATGGGGTAATTCCCGGATTGGATTTTGGTTATTCGGTTTGACCCGAGTTGACCAAAAGTCCACGCCTTAAGAAATTAATTAAAAGCCCATTCGACTTTAATTAAATTAATATTGGATATTAATCGGGCTTTGAGACCCATAACGATTAAATTTGGAATTTAAGTCGTAAAGGTTTATTAATAAAGTGTAATATTTAATTTGGAATTAAATAGCGAATTAGTATTAAATACAAATTGAATTGGATTTAATTTTGTAGTTTAATTTAATTCGAGAATTCGTACTTTGAGTACTTATTCGCAAAACGAGTTTGACTCAAGCAAAATCAAATCGTTGTTTGAACATTGGATGATCACTAATTATCAGATTAATTAATTTGATTAGATTGATTGATAACATGCTTGTGTGAATACATGGTTGTGATGCATGAATAATGTATATCAGATAGATATTAGATGAGTGGGGCAATTTTAGAAATTGTTGTAATAAATTTGATTTATTAATTGGACCTGCGTGTCCAGCTTTATTACCTCATTATTCTTTGTATTCTCTTCTCACCTATTCCCCTCAATGTAAATGAGGTTTCTTTAGAAGTGTAGTGTAACGGGTAGAAGTAATATTTGTGCTAGCGGGAGAGAGAAAGTGAGAGATTTGATCTAGGATCAATGTGTAAAGTATCTATCCGCATATCATTATTATTTTATTCATATGCGCTTTATTATGTGTTTAGAATGCATGTTTAAGGGTGTATGATGATGAGACCTTAACAAAGGTAATAAATTGGTTGCCAATTTGCACGCGAAAAACCCTCGCTCAATATTAAGCATTTTTCCATCCATTGAGTGATTCTTACTCAAGATCCGAGACTGGCATTGGCTTGTTGGCCAAAGTCAAGGCCTTTGTCCGTCGAGGATGTGTTTGAATCACGAGAGCTTTGTTCCATATTGATGTCTTGTCCAAGTTGTGGTTTGTTGGCCAAAGTCAAGACCACTTCTTATCCATCGACATTGATTACGAAGCTTTCCATGGTCAATGGATCGCGCTTGACTGGGATCACTAAGTTTGTTGTGCCAAAGCCAAGGCTTAGTTGATTTAGAGGAAAAAGGTTAGGTAATACATTGGATGTATTGGCATATATAAGATATATGTTTCGGACTTGGATGTCCCCCTACTGGATCTAGGAATTGGATTGGATCCAATTGATCTTAGAGATCTACCTAGTTAATTATCATACAATTTGTTGGCCAAAGTCAAGATTGTGTGATATTTAACAGGATCCTAGCTCGCTAGGAAACACAGTTTCCCGAGTACTCGGCAGAGGGTTAGAGGCTCGCCGAAAAATAGTGGGAGGCAAGAATTGAATTTGCAATATTCGTTTAATTACTTGCCATACGTGCTCAAATCAAACATCATTCGTCAAATAAATTAAATGTTAGTTGGACTAATATTTAAATTGTTGTTTTAATAAATAGTTGGACTATATTCAAACAGTTCATATATAGTTTGTTATATAATTGGATTATAGTAATCAATATATTTGATTTAATTAATTATAGTTGATTAAATAGTTGGACTATAGTAATCATTATAATAAATAATACCGAAATCATTGATTAAATAGTTGGACTATTAGAATCAAGATAGAAATTGAAAGATTGACATTTAAAACATAATCCGAGAGAAAATGTATTTAAATGGTTTAATTTTCAAATTGGGAATAAAATTTTAGGATGGTCCTGGAAAACTAATAAGTTACTTTATTTGATAAAATAACATATTAGGCCTAAAGCCCGGAGTTAAGCAAATAGTAGAGCATAATCTTTGGAAGATTTATGTTATGATAACTTTAGTGCTTAATCCATTAAGCTTGCTAATTAGACTCCTTAATTTTTGAATCAGAACTAAGGATTAGATCCTTAAAGTATGATAAAGAAATTGAAGGATCTTCATAAATCTATAGTTAGATTTTAGAAGTACTAATTGCAATAAATAACTCTTGGAGAGTTAATGACTATTCTCAAGGAGACAAAGTCAAAGTTTGCAATTAGGCAAGTAGCGAAAGGCGCACCTTACTTCGATATTCTAGAAACCCGAGGCTTGGCCAAAGGCTTCTGGAATATGGAAAAGGGCAAAGGCAAAATCATTATAATCTTCTGGGAAGATAAATGACATATCCCAAAATGTCTGCCTAAATTGTGGCAAACAGGATCGCGGAAGCGTGACTGCCATTTGGACAAGGCAGACATAAAGGAATTGAAGACGAGCAAGGCTCTGACTTCAAATATGTTTGTCATATTATGTTCACTACTAGTATTAAATTGGATTTTAGATACTTAGTGTGATATATATATTGATGTTCAGAATCTGCTGTGAGCAGGATACTGACTTCAGTTGAGATTAATCTGCGAATTGGAAACGGGACAACTGTTGCTATTTTGACCGTAGATACCTAAGTTTAGGAACCACCCTCGGGTGTATACCTAAATTTGGAAATTGTTATAATGTAACTAGTTTGACTAGAAACATTATCTCTATATCAGTGTTTAACCCGCTGTGGGTGAACCTTTATATTCTAGAACACTAAAGTGTTTCATTATATAAAGGTGATATTGAGATAAACACATTAGATGTGAATAACAGAATTTATATTTTGAATATAAATAAATCTCAAACATACAACATGACAAACAAATAGCTCAAACTGATTTGATCAGATAAGAAACATAAAGTGGCATTGTTGGCTGGGACACAATTAAACAAGACTCGTATATCCACACTTTTGAAGAGTGGATACTAGGACTGATTTGATCCTATTCAAATAAAGTCTACGAATCTAGTTTATTGGGCAAAGTGCCTAAAACACTATTTACTTGGTAAAAGTGCAAAAGCCATCGATCTGTTAGCCATAGTTCATAGTGAAGCAAATGGGCCCATGTCTAGCTAGGCTAGAGGTGGATATGAATATTTCGTGACCTTTACGGATGTGGCATCGCGCTATGGTTATCTGTTTCTTTAGAAACACAAATCAGAAACTTTTAAAGTTTCGACACGAAAATAGACAAACAGATCGGCTATAGTATTATACCATCACGGTAAGACCGTAATGGAAAATACTTAAGCAATAAGTTTCTCAAATACTTGAAAGAGTATAGTATTCTTTCAATGAGGACTCCTCCCGGAACATATCATCTTGACAGTGTGTCCAAAAGGATAAACCGAATTTTGTTGGACATGATAAGGTTAATCCCGAGTCGCTCTGAGCTACCATTTCCTTCAACGGATACACATAAACAGTGCAAGAACTTATTTAGAATAAGGTTCCATAAAAATCTGTTTGACATATTTCATATTAGATATGAACAGGAAAGAAACCGGGTTTCTCATTCCTGAAAATTTGGGAATGATAGGCATATGTTTGGATGATACCAAACTAAAACCCAAATTGGATAAGTGCCAATTGTAGGTTATCCTAGGGATACCATAAGTATTGTACTTATACATCTCACCAGAGAACAATTAGATTATTGCTCACCATACGGTTTTCCTAAGAGGAATAGCGATATGCAGTGGTAAGTGGGAGGATAGTAAACTCGATGAAAATCAGAGTAATACTATTCAAGGAAACGATTCCTAATCAAGGATGAAACTATACCAATAATCTTCGAATACACAAGAACCGCGTAAGTCGGAGAGAGTCAGAAAACAACATGGGGTATGGGTTTCTGATCTCATCTCATAAAGATGTTAATCTTTTGAGGTATACCATTAACTACGTATGAGGAAGTGATACAAGGTATCGACTCCCGATTATGGCAAAGTTCCATGAGTCCGAAATGGATTCCATGTATATCAACTATGTTTAGATACTAGTTGATGTATCACAAGGCATTGTGCCTATTGGTAATATATGAGTCTTCAAGGAAGACATAAATGGATGGCAACATACCAACGTTCTAAGCTAGGCTTGTAACGAAAAGGTATCTTTATCAATATTATGTTGATTACGATTCAACCTTTCACCTGTTGCCATAGTAATTCCATTTGGATAATGCTTGCTAAAGCTGCATGTTTCATTTGTGAAATATGTCAGCTGAACGGGAAAATCGCTTTCCTGAAAAGGAAACCTTTAGGAGGATGTTTATAACATCCTGTCGGTTTTGTCGTACAATAACTAGCAAACAAGGTTTGCAGGTTATTCGATCCATGTTTGGATTGAAGCAAGCATTAGGTTCTTGAAATTATCATTTTGATGTAATCATAATAGATTATGATTTGATTCAAAATGAAATGATTCTTGTGTATATAAGGAGGGTTAGTGGGAGCGCACTGACAATAAATGTCCTATAAATCATGATAATATGTCATTTCTTGGAAATGATATTCCCATAAAACAATCGGTGAAAGCTTGGCTTTCAAGAAAACTCTCCGAGAAATTCGTACATTGAAAAATGTACGCGACCTGGTGTCTCATACGCTTTGAGCATATGAAACACAAACAGGCCAATCCAAGTGATAGTTACTGGATTGAAGTTAAGAACATACTTAGTGTCTTAGAGAACTAAGGATGATGTCTTAATCTATTGAGATGGAGAACTTGAAGTGACTGGGATCACTGTTACAAGTTTCCTAAACCGATAAAACGACTATAAGTCGCAAACGGTACTATACAGTTTGAATAACGGAACAGTGAGCAGGAAATCTTCCAAGCAAGATACTGTTACTGAATAAACAACAAATGCGGTTTATTACTGCACCTGAGGCAGCAATAGAAGCCTTTTGGGTCGATAACAAATCTAATTAGATTAGATATAGTTCTCTTAGCAGCTGAGCTAGGCAGCAGCACAGGCTAAAGAATTAATGGTCTCATCAATGATCCCGATATATACTTCGATATTCATCTGATTCGTTCAGATCATACATCGTGGCGATGTGATGATCGAATAAATCACATCAGACGATAATCATGTAAAACTGCTGACGAAAACATTTTCTCAGCAGTTTGAGCCAACCGTACATAGTTCATGTGTCAGACACTCGAGTGACTGGGTATAGGCCAAATGGGAGATTGTTGGACAATTATGACTCGTAGTGTCACTTGACCGGCGTAAACACACGGGTATAACGCAAACGCACGTATCGTTCAAGTAGTATAAAAATATCGATCCCACGATGACTTAAATCCTATTGTTGTTATTAATTATTGAATCTATTTATTTACAGATATCTAATTGAGGGAGAAGAGAATGATTGCTTGATTGATTTGGTTGATTGTAGATTTGCTAAATAAATAAAAAAACAAAAGAAAATACTAAGGAAAATAACAAAAGATACAAAGATGTAGGGTTGTAAATCATTCTAATATCTTTTAAAAGATGGAGTGATTATTTTATATTTGTGTAATAAATCAGTTTACTAACCTGGAACACGAAATTATGCAAAAGCCTCTATCGATGGTCAGACGCAAATACCCAGTTTAACCCAATTGAACCATATGTCTATGTCAACCAAATTATCTGGATTCATTAAGTTTAAGTTCCAATTATGGCTACCCCCGCCCGACAGGTATATGCCTATCATGTAAGGAAATCTATTAAAGGGTTATCTATCCTCAATGAAGATCGTGGGCTATTAAGTCTAAGGCTGAAACCTAAAATCCCTATGTCTAGTTCATTTTAGATTTACCAGATCAATCTTATTAGTGATCAGACAACAAGAAGCATTAAGCTTAAGACTTAATAAGTAAACCTTTAAATTACCCAAACTATAAAATAACCCCTTATAAACCGGTGATATTAGAATTCATCACAACCCCAGATAACTAACACATAACTAGGGCTAGTAAAGACTTAAAAGTAAAAGACATAAAATAAAAATGCTGAAAAGTAAAAGACATAAAGTAAAAGCTGAAAAGTAAAATAAAATGCTAAGGTAAAAGGAATTACTTTTACTATTTACTATTTAGATATCTCCCTTAATATAATATATAAACTTGTGATAAAATTACCAACCGACCAATCTAGCGGTATCCTTTATTAGTCAGGTTTAAACCGGATTAAAATGAATTACCAACCGACCAATCTGGCGGTATCCTTTTTAAGTCAATATTTTAAATAGTGAATATATTATTTTTAAGGGAGATTAATCTAAATAGTAACAGTAAAAGAATTACCTTTCACCCTAGCTGGGGAAGTTACCTCCTCATGGTAAATAGTAAAAACTGTAAAAAGTAAAAAGAAAAAAAAATTATTATATTTACAAAACGTAATTAAAATTATTTACAAAACTAAAAACTAAAAAAAAAAAGTAAAAACTAAAAGAAACTAGAGAGAGAAACTCTCTCTTTACATCAAAGAGATGAGAGAGAGTGGTGCCTCTAAAACTGAAATTTCGAGCTGAATTTATAGGCCCTGGTAGGCTCTGGGCGTCGCGACGCTGAAGGTCTTGGCGTCGCTATGCCAGCTTCTGTCGACGTGGCACGCTCTGGTTCGTCGATTTTCAAATTCTGGATAAGATGATAAGGTGACACGTGGCAGAGTGGTTGGGCTTCAATTATTGTGACACGTGGCGGCTTCTGATTGGTTGATGAGATTCTTATCCGCCACGTGTCAGATAAGGATTAGAGACTCAATGATTGATGCTGATGTGGCGCTGACGTGGCGGTGATGTGACGATGACGTGGCAACCCGTGACAAAGTGACTGTCGGCACCATACAATTACGACATGTGGCACGCTATGATTGGTTGATGATGACGTGGCGATGACGTGGCAGTTTGACTCGGTCAACCTGGTGATGTGGATGATGATGTGGAAATGTCATGGAGTGACACGTGGCGACACGTGGCGATGGCGATTGTCGGCACCATAGGATGCTGATACGTGGCACGACGCATGTTAGCATATCGGCTGTGATGGTGACACGTGGCACGGCGCACGTTAGCCAAGTCAAACTTTTCTCAGATTCTGATTTGTGGACCCGGCACACGTTAGCACTGTTCGGCGCATGTTAGACGTCGCGACGCTGAAGGTCTTGGTGTCGCGACGCGGAAAATTACCAAAATGCAATTTTCTTCCAATTTTCACTGTTTTGGCCCAAATCACCTCCAGAGTGTCCTGAAACTTTATTTATCTACAAAATAACACAAAACACATCAAAATATTCTCAAAACTCAAGAAACTATACAAAATATTAGGTTAAATGAGTGGGAAATATTGATAGATTTACCACTCATCACACCCCAAAACCTAACATTTTGCTAGTCCTCGAGCAAAACACAAAATAAAATAACATAATAAAATAAAATTTAACTAAGCCACTTTTGTAAGGATCACGGTTGCATTTAGCGTATGCAACAAGCCTTTAAACCCCTAGGTGTCCCTAGTGGACGAGTTGTAGTCTCGTGAGGGTTTACAGCAATGATACCCACAAACATTTTACAAAAGTAAAAAGGTAGTAAAACTAATACACACAAAAGCAAAAAAACAAAATAATAGATATATAAACAACGTCCTCAGAGAATGTTCAGCATCAAAGTTAGAGGAACCTTCAAAATGCATGTTCCAACTAAAATCCTTTCTTTTGAACAACATATCTAAATCAGACTCAAAGTGTGTGTGTGAATAGTCCAGTAAACAGCTTCGACTCTAAGTTGTCAACTTGGTGATTTCGTCTCAATTCTCAGCAGTTAATGGGTCAAACCAATCTGAGTATCTAAAGTTTTTCTGTTTACTATAATCAACACAGGTGAGGTATGTGATTTTTCTATTTTTTTTTATTCATATACAACATCTTTGATCCATGTAGCGAGCTTTGGGTCAGTGACTCCCAAACCAGATGGTTTTAGGGCACTAGGTGTTAAAACACCCATACGGACTTAATCACCCGGATCTCGGATGTTTAAAAACTAACACAAGCTTTCCCGTTTGATGCGAACTATCACTACTTACTGAGGCAAGATGCCCGGTTACTAAGTACTTGCTTGGTTGTTTTTTTTTTTTTTTTTTTACATACCTCACATAATAAATGCAAACAGAAACAGAAACTCAGACAAACGGTCATTCATCAACCACCGATTATTTTAACTAGTCATTTTGTTAATTCTGTATTATCTAACTGCTTTCGAGAATATTTTAAAAGTGCGCACAAGTCTGACCTAGATAAGAAATTCAAATTAGGGATAAAAGTGAAATTAGCATTTATCTTTTTCTAAAACTTTTTAGCTAAACAAAAAATTAAATCATCGGACACACATTTTTTTTTTCGATTTTAAAAACACACAACCATGTAAAATACGAAAAAATAAAATTACTGAAATCAAACACACGAAAAATTTTAACGGAATTTTGAAAAAAAATTTAAAAATAGACCCCTACCCCCAAACCTAAACTTAGCATTGTCCCCAATGGGTTACAAAATATAATCAAAATAATGGAACAATAGTACCTGAGTTTTTAATCATCAGCCTCATCCTCATCGCTGTCGTCAGATAGTGGGTCAGGGAACTCTGGAACAGTAATGTGCAAATCATTTGCCATTTGTTGTAGTGCATGGCCGATTGCTCTGTTATATTGAAGCATATAATCCACACGAGATCCCAAACGACGAACTTCCTGAGAAATAGTGCGAGGCCTTGATGATCTTTGTGGTGGCTGAGGTGGTTGTTGTTGTTGCTGTGCGGAAGTAGATGCTCCAGCTTGAGCTTGTCTCTCTGTGCGTAACTGCTGGATGATTCTGGATGTAATTCCTGATGTGGGTTGCATCAATTCTTCTCGTGGCTCAATAGGAATTCTAGCATGTGTGCAAAGTGATGAAATCAAATAACAGTAAAACAAGCTAGCGTGTGTTGACCTTGCAGCCCATGCGATATTTGTTGAGATCAGCTGTCCAACATCAATAGTAAGGCCCTCCAGAATGCAATATAACAGGATCATGCGTTCCTTTGTGACATAAGTAATGTGTGATCCTGGTAACAACGATCGGGTCACAAAATGGAACCACACCTTTGCTTCAGGTTTGAGTTGTCTCGAACTTATCTTCTGGTGTTCCCCATTGCTACTCAATACCCAAGCCGCATTAGGAACACAATATTTCTGTTAAATATATAATATCAATCTCCTCCTTAACTGCAGAGTACTCACCAGCTTCCATATCAGGTAATCCATAGAATCTATTAATTGTAGTAGGATCAAATGCTACTTGTTGACCTCTAACCATTGCTACATGCGCACGATGCTCATAAGCATTAGCATAAAACTCCCGCACAATAGCTGCATAGGCTGGGTGAGGCTGCTGACAAAGCTTTCGCTAGTGCCGATCTGCGATAATCCTGTCAATATCTGGAAATAACCCTGGGTTGATATCAAATCCCCTCTCCATAATGTGGTGTTTCCGGGTTATTCCGTCCTCATATATCTTCTCCGCAGCGGCTGATAAAAATTTAAAATCATCGAAAGTAGGTGGGGCAGAAGTCGATGCCCTGGATCTTTTCAGCGGCATTTTCAAAAATTCGGCAGAGTTTCAGCTAAAAAACGCAAATTTCACCCAAAAAACACAACCTAATTCTATCACCAAATCACCTCCTTTCGCCTCCAAAACTTCGAGTCAATCCAATCAACACTTCCTAAATTCCATAATTTCAAATCCGAATCAATCACCAATGTCAATTAATTTTTAATTTGCAGATTTACCGTTCAATGTTCGGGTTCAATGTGGCTTTGGCAGTGACCTTTCCAGTGAAGTTCCGTTTTGTCTAGGCTCAAAGGATTCGGCTTGGGTGGTTCGGCTCGGGTAGCTGGCAGCAAAGGTTCAGCGATTCCGGCGAGACAGTGGCAATCTTGGTGGATCTCATCTTGGTGGCTCACAATAATGGTTCGTTGGTAGCTCGGTGGTGGTTCACGGTCGTTCGGCTGTGACAGTTTCAGCAAGGCTCGGTTCGATTTACGTCTCAGTGGTTGCTCACGGTGTGGATCTCGGCTGGCGAAGACTCGGTCACGGTGGTACTCGATTTCGGCGAGACAGTGGCAGTTCGGCTCGGCAATGGACCGATTTGTCTCGATTCAGGTAGCTCACGGTCGGTCTGGTTTTGTCTCGACTTGGTCTCGGTTTGGTAGATCTTGGCGATGGCTCTCGGCTAGGGTGGAGGTTGGTGGCTGTTGGTGAGTGTCGAAGGTGGATATTCTGGTTGTGGAGGCTCACGGTTTCGGTAATGGTGGAAGTTTGAGAGAGAATGGTGATTGCTCGGTTTTGTGAGGTTTTGGTTGAAATAAAATAAAGTGTGAGTGTAGGGGATAGAACCAGTCTCGGCATTTTAGTGCAGAAATCGAACCAGCGTCGCGACGCGATTTTTTTGTTTTTTGGCAAAACCAAGTCTTTCGACGGATAAATCCACTGGGACGCGTCTCACGAGCTGACTCCTTACTCGGCCGTCTCTTCTGGATTGACTTTACATCTTCGTGATTTTGTCAAATTTTTCTATTTTGAAAATCCCGCTTGCACTGGCTTGCTTTGTCCTGAAAAATTCCGTTTTTATTTTTCCTGCAAGACTAACACACAAAATTAAAAAGTTCACACAAAATATGAAAAAAATTACAACAAATTGCATGGGTTGCCTCCATGCTAGCGCTAAATTTTTCGTCTTCAGCCAGACGTGAATGAAATCCATCTTTTAAGGAGGTTTCAATGTCGTTTTGGATGTCCGATTAAAGACAATCCCGTGAGCGTTGCTTTTGAAGGGTCTCTTCTAACGGAAAAGTGGCAAAAATAGTTTTGTCCCATTCAGTGCTTGTGCCACCGTTTTGCTCCTTGTTGTTCCAGTGGTTCCTGCAAAGAAAGAAAGAAAATCAGGAGGTCTCATATGATGCTTGACTTGGAATGGGAGTTCCATTCTGTCAAGCTTTTGGGCGATATCTTTGATTTGTACTCCCCAAAACAGCGATGTTTCTCCTGAATGCTCTGGATCTTTAATAAGTTTAGACATTTGCTCCTCCATTTGCTCTGCTTCTTGCTCCACCTTTTCTTCACAGTTGAATTGTAAAATTTCTGTATTCAGCTCTTCATCTGTCATCTGTGAAATACATGCTTCAAAATTGTCAACCTGAGGATGCAAAGATGTTTCTGACATTAGGTTTTCATCCTCTGATACGACTGGAATGGATGGTTCAGATATATCTTCTTCAAACATCAGTGTAAAGCATGCTCCAAGTTCTTCATTTTGAGGATTGAAAGTTTGATCCTCCGTTGTTGGTGTAGTTGATACAAATAGATCAGCTTCATCCTCGTCAGAATCTGAATAATAAAAGTCAAATTGAGACTTTGCCGGTTCGGGCTCCTGAACGGATACCTCTGGTTGTTGATACTGCTCAGCCTCCTCCTCTGTTGAAGTGTCATTGTGAAATGATTGGTACTCGAAGGCTTCATCAGTGTCATCTGAAACTGGTTCTTGAGGTATGTAGTTCTGGTTTCCTGTGAATTGTCTCATTTGATCTGTCATCCTCTAAATGAATTCTGATTGTCTCTGAATACTTTCAAATTGATTCTGGCTTGTTTCAAGCATTGTATCTAACTTTTCTTTTCGTTTCATGAACATATCTTTGAGCATGTTTAGCAACTGATCTTCCTCTGATGGTTCTAGTTGTTGATGAAGATCATTGTAGGTGGGTGGTGGATAAGATGGAAAATGTAGTTCTGTGAAATGTGATGGCTCGTCATACCATGAAGGATCTTGATAGCTCTGCCACCCTGGATGGTAGTTGTACTCGTAATAATCTCTCGGGTGGTTACCATTACATATGTCACATCTCCCCATTACGTTCTGTTGAGCAAATGAAGTATTGCTTGGTTCTGGCATCCAGTGATAGTTGTTGGGTTGGACAACAGTCCTCAGAAAACTGGACTGTTTCTCCCAGATGTGGGGTGTATCTTCTAGTAAAGCTCATGATCTTTCAATATCCCAATAATGTTCCATTTTTCAATCACCTGAAAAATAAAAGAAGGAAATAAAAATTACAGATAAAGGAAATTAGATACAAGTAAATTAGATAGCTTCAAAATTAATAACCCAAGAAAAATAAGTCACCGGCAACGGCGCCAAAAACTTGACCGGCGTAAACACACGGGTATAACGCAAACGCACGTATCGTTCAAGTAGTATAAAAATATCGATCCCACGAGGACTTAAATCCTACTGTTGTTATTAATTATTGAATCTATTTATTTACAGATATCTAATTGAGGGAGAAGAGAATGATTGCTTGATTGATTTGGTTGATTGTAAATTTGCTAAATAAATAAAAAGACAAAAGAAAATACTAAGGAAAATAACAAAAGATACAAAGATGTAGGGTTGTAAATCATTCTAATATCTTTTAAAAGATGAGTGATTATTTTATATTTGTGTAATAAATCAGTTTACTAACCTGGAACACGAAATTATGCAAAAGCCTCTATCGATGGTCAGACGCAAATACCCAGTTTAACCCAATTGAACCATATGTCTATGTCAACCAAATTATTTGGATTCATTAAGTTTAAGTTCCAATTATGGCTACCCCCCCCCCGACAGGTATATGCCTATCATGTAAGGAAAACTATTAAAGGGTTATCTATCCTCAAGGAAGATCGTGGGCTATTAAGTCTAAGGCTGAAACCTAAAATCCCTATGTCTAGTTCATTTTAGATTTACCAGATCAATCTTATTGGTGATCAGACAACAAGAAGCATTAAGCTTAAGACTTAATAAGTAAACCTTTAAATTACCCAAACTATAAAATAACCCCTTATAAACCGGTGATATTAGAATTCATCACAACCCCAGATAACTAACACATAACTAGGGCTAGTAAAGACTTAAAAGTAAAAGACATAAAATAAAAATGCTGAAAAGTAAAAGACATAAAGTAAAAGCTGAAAAGTAAAATAAAATGCTAAGGTAAAATGAATTACTTTTACTATTTACTATTTAGATATCTCCCTTAATATAATATATAACTTGTGATAAAATTACCAACCGACCAATCTAGCGGTATCCTTTATTAGTCAGGTTTAAACCGGATTAAAATGAATTACCAACCGACCAATCTGGCGGTATCCTTTTTAAGTCAATATTTTAAATAATGAATATATTATTTTCAAGGGAGATTAATCTAAATAGTAACAGTAAAAGAATTACCTTTCACCCTAACTGGGGAAGTTACCTCCTCATGGTAAATAGTAAAAACTGTAAAAAGTAAAAAGAAAAAAAAATTATTATATTTACAAAACGTAATTAAAATTATTTACAAAACTAAAAACTAAAAAAAAAGTAAAAACTAAAAGAAACTAGAGAGAGAAACTCTCTCTTTACATCAAAGAGATGAGAGAGAGTGGTGCCTCTAAAACTGAAATTTCGAGCTGAATTTATAGGCCCTGGTAGGCTCTGGGCGTCGCGACGCTGAAGGTCTTGGCGTCGCTACGCCAGCTTCTGTCGACGTGGCACGCTCTGGTTCGTCGGTTTTCAGATTCTGGATAAGATGATAAGGTGACACGTGGCAGAGTGGTTGGGCTTCAATTATTGTGACACGTGGCGGCTTCTGATTGGTTGATGAGATTCTTATCCGCCACGTGTCAGATAAGGATTAGGGACTCAATGATTGATGCTGATGTGGCGCTGACGTGGCGGTGATGTGACGATGACGTGGCGACACGTGACAAAGTGACTGTCGGCACCATACAATTACGACATGTGGCACGCTGTGATTGGTTGATGATGACGTGGGGATGACGTGGCAGTTTGACTCGGTCAACCTGGTGATGTGGATGATGATGTGGAAATGTCATGGAGTGACACGTGGCGACACGTGGCGATGGCGATTGTCGGCACCATAGGATGCTGATACGTGGCACGACGCATGTTAGCATATCGGCTGTGATGGTGACACGTGGCACGGCGCACGTTAGCAAAGTCAAACTTTTCTCAGATTCTGATTTGTGGACCCGGCGCACGTTAGCACTGTTCGGCGGATGTTAGATGTCGCGACGCTGAAGGTCTTGGTGTCGCGACGCGGAAAATTACCAAAATGCATTTTTCTTCCAATTTTCACTGTTTTGGCCCAAATCACCTCCAGAGTGTCCTGAAACTTTATTTATCTACAAAATAACACAAAACACATCAAAATATTCTCAAAACTCAAGAAACTAAACAAAATATTAGGTTAAATGAGTGGGAAATAGTGATGGATTTACCACTCATCATCACTATTTGTACAGATCATGGTGTTGTTGTACAAATTAACTATGTGACATAGGAGATTGCACTCTTATCATTTGTGATTGGATCACCAAGATATATAAATGATAGGAGGTCCATGTGATTTGTTCCTGGATTGAGAATGATATGAGACAGTATCAGTCCACGAAGGATAAATCACTAAACATCCATAGTCAGAGCATTATCGAGATTGGACATCGATGAATGCGTAAAACGCTAGTATTACACTTGTGCGCGTTGTGAGGGCACAACATCATAGTTCTCATATATTTGGGTATAGGATACTCATGCAAGTGTAATATGAGGTTGTGTTTCACCGATGGTACGGGAAACAGCTTCGCTCTGGATAGACCCCCTCGGAATTCCATTGGTAGTATGACTATGTGTCTATGGAAGTCTGAAATCAGGGTAGGTGTATTTGGTCTTAACCTGAGACTTGCACCGCTAATACTTGCGACAATCAATATACTTTGGTTGCGGTCGTCCAGGGTATATTGAGAATCGTAGTGTGTTGGGTGCGATGACAAGACAGAAGTGTCACTCCAGTCATATGGAGTTGATGATCGCGTAGGGATATAGAACTAGTTCTCTAAAAAGTTTGCAACCGTCGGGATAATATGACTTGGTCATGATTATCCGATTATAAAGAGAATAGTTTCTTGTTATCCGATATATGCTTCGTACGGGGCAGACACTGTACCAGCCCCAGGCCTTGAATGTGATCATCCGATACTGGACAGAAATACGCAATACTACGTATACCACGCCTGATATAGATCCTTTATTCCTGTAAGGATATTTCTGGAGAATTGGGTAGGCATGGCGCTTTGTTAGAAGCCAACCTTGTCTTGTAAATCGGTATAAACGTAGTACGAGGTATTTACGTGTTCGGATAGTTCGACGACCGAATTTACTGCCAACATATTCGGGGATCTCATGGGTCGCTTCCCGGAGATTCACCAATGACGTATGACTCACACTTTTAATTAATCTGGGATTAATTAGATGAGAGAGAAAATTAATCTGGGATTAATAGCGGAGATATTTTATCTGGGATAAAATATCATTTAAAGAGAGATAATGATTAATTTGGAATTAATCGATAAATTAATATATTCGATATATTAAACGAAATTAGATTTCGATGCGGAATTAAAATTAGATTTTAATTCGGGCGAACGAATTAATTTAGAATTAATTCGTTAGCGACGTGAATAGTAATTATGCTAGGCATGATTATTTAATTAAATTAAATTTAATTGCGTCGCAACGGAAAATTCATTAATTTGGAATTAGCGAACCCGAGCCCGGGATTATTTGCGAGCGCATTCGCATTTCAAATTCGAGTGCGGCACGCAAGTCATATCAAGTGTCAAATCGCTAGTCGCATCTAGCGTCACATCAAGCGTCAAATCAAGTCACTTTGAGTGATGTGACAACTTGTCACTTGATTTAATTGATTGATGGATTGATGTGAGTTTATGGAAGTGGTTGGCATAAATCATTTGACTTTTTGAAAGCAAATAAATGAAAATTAATTTTTTGGAAATTGGTAAGTGTATTAGATACACTTTTGGCTACCAACCAAGACATCTTCTTCTCTCCTCTCTTCTCTCATCTCACGCCCAAGGGGCTACTGCATTTCTTCTTCTGGTTCAGTTACTGCCGAGTGACAAGGAAGAAAAATAGGAAGCAAAGTCGCAATTTTGTAGCAAAATCGGGAGTGCTAGCACACTACGAAGTCATGCGAAGGTGATAGGGAAGTCCACTCATGAGACGGGAATCATTTGACGAAGCTTGGAGCTTGTTCAAGACCTCCAATGGCCGAAAATGGTGATGACAGAAACTGCCACTGCCGTGACATGTGGGAGGCAGAAAGTTGATTTTTTGTTCGTCGCCGCGTCGCTCAATTGATCAATGTGAGTATTCCGCAACTCCCTCGTTGTATTCGCACTTATTTCAATGCTTGAAATGATCTTGGGATACTTTGTATTTACTAACAATATCGAACTACAATTTTAAATCCAATTTAAATTGTATTCAATATTAATTCATGTTTAATTCCAAATTAAACAATTACACTTTCAATAGTGCCTTTAAGGACTTGGATTCCAAATCCAATCCAATTGGGTCTCAAAGGCCAAATTAGCATCCAATACTATTTAATTAAAGTCCAATGGGCTTTCAATTGATTCTTTAGGCATGGGCTTTGGCCATTATGGATCAAACCCAAAATGCAAAGGCCCAAGTTATTAATCACCCTATGCCATAAAATCAATTTAGGCCCATTAGGCCCAATTAAAATATTAAAGGCCCAATGTCATATTTTTGGACTTTATGGAAATGGTTTAGGCCCAAATATGATCCAAGACCAAAATTTGGCCCAACTAAGCCCATTAGCCCAAATACAACAAATTAGATTAATATATCATTCCAAATTACATATTAATCCATTTCAAGTGTAATTAACGCAATTAATTAATTAATCTAGTATTTCCAAAATACTAATTAATCTAATTAATCATGCTTAACATCTAATTCATGTCCCACACAAATTAAAGCAAAATCAATTCTATAACATGCTACATACTCACGGCCAAGGCATAGAAATAACATCCAATTTTGATTTCAATCCAATTAAATCAACAATCAATATCCATTTCATGCCAATTAGCATATCTAATTGTCAAATTTCAAAAATTACCATGAGCAATTTCTAGGGTTACATTCGGCCAAGGTATGGATTTTGGGGATTTTTTATCTAATAAATTTATCACAAATCCAATTATATACAAATCCAATTCAACATCATATAAACTCAACCAATTCATCAATTTAGGCAAAATCAAGCTCCAAGCATAAAATCCCAAATTAAAGTCTACGAACCCTAGAATCCAAATCATGCTTAGATCTCGCTCTGATACCATTGTTAGTGTTCCTAGAACATGCCAAAGATCTCTAAGAGTGATTCGTGTGTGAATTTTACCAAAGGAAGTTGCAGAATACTTAACATTGGTTTGGATGAATTTAAAAACTTTTCCTTGAAGATGGAAGCTCCAAGCCCTCTTTGTTATTCCAAACTCATTGTTGAGTCTCCCTATCACCTTCCTTTGACTCATTAAAGTGCTAGCTTACTTGAATTTTGCAACAAAATTCCATGGGAGAGATAATGAAGCTCACGGCAATGAGCAAAATGAATAAGAAAGAGTTGCCGTGAATAGTGAATTAATTCACTTCCAAAGTTAACCAAATTAATTTATAGTGAGGTTGAGTGTTGAATTTTGTTTGAGTGTATTATAAGTAAAGCCAAGCTTTCTTTTAATAAATCAAATCCATGAAATAAGTTTAACCACTTTCATCAAATTTCTAAATTTGATGTAAGTGAAGTGGGTCTCACCACTTTTAAATTCCAAATTTAAGTCGGCTAATCCAACACGCTTCGCTCGGGCCTGGGTTCGTTTAATTATGAATAAATGAATTTTCCGTTGCGACGTAATTAAATCTAATTTAAAAAAATATTAATGCCTAGCAAAATTATTACGAAAGTCGTTTACGAATTAATTCTAAATTAATTCGTTCGCCCGAATTAAAATCCAATTTTAATTCCGCTTTGAAATCTGATTTCATTTAATATATCCAATATATTATTTTACCCCAATTAAATATATTAAATAGTAAAATCCAAATTCACTATTAAATTTACTTTGCCGATTAATTCCAAATTAATCGCGTTATCTCTTCTAGTCGAATTAATCCCAGATTAATTCTCGTCGTAATTAATCCTAGATTAATTTTCTCTCTCTCATAATTAATCCCAGATTAATTCTATTCGAGTCAAATGTCATCGGTGAATCTTTGGGAGGTGACCCAAGAGATCTCTGGATATGTTGGCAGTAAATACGGTTATCGGACTATCCGAACACGTGCGTGCCCAGTACCACGTTCTCAGCGATTTACAAGATATGGTTGGCTTCTAGCAAAGCACCGTGCCTACCCAATTCTCCAGAAATATTCTTTTAAGGAATGTATAATCTATATCAGGCGTAGTATACATAGTATTTCGTATTACGATCCAGTATCGGATGTCACATGCTAGGCCTGGGGCTGGAGTTGTGTTTGCCCCGTACGAAGCATATATCGGATCACTAATAACTAGTCGTTTATGATCAAAAAGTCATGACCTATTCATACTTTCCCGATGGCTATAACACTATAGAGTACCAGTTTTGTATCCATGTGTGATCATCATCTCTATATGACTGAAGTGATACTTCCATCTTGACATCACACCCAATACACTACGATTCTCAGTATACCCAAAAGAGGCGTACACAGAACATGTTAAAGCTCCGGACGAACAAAACCAAAGTATACTGATTGTCACAAGTATTAGCGATGCAAGTCTCAGGTTAAGACCACATACACCTACCCTGATTCGGATTCCCATAGACAAATAGTCATACTACCAATGGGATTCTGAGGGGTCTATCCAGAGCGAAGCTGTTCCCGGTCCAACGGCTAACAGAACCTCCTATCACACTTGCATAAGTATCCAATACTTAAATATATGAGAACTATATCGTTAAGCTTCCATAACGCGCACAAGTGTAATATTAGTCTATTCCACATTATAGATGTTCAGTCTCGATAATACTATGACTAGAGATATTTAATGATTAAACCATTCGTGGATTAATACTGTCACATACCTTATTAATCTAGTACTAATCATATGGACTTTTATCATTTATATATCCAGGTAATCCAATTACAAATGATAAAAGAGCAATTTCCTTTGTCACATAGTTAATTTTGTACAAGAACACCATGTTCTTTACAAAATAGTGATGTTATGAGTCATATTTATCCAACAACATCATGGTACAACATAGCAATCATATAAAAAAGGCTCCCACTTGGCAAGGGGATCTCGTATACTCCCACTGCAACCGCATCCAGAGAGTCTCCACTCCCAAAACGCAAATGCTGTTGGGTTTCTAAGGTCAAACCAAGATCATTTCAAGCATAAAATCATGTGAATACATAAAGAAGTATAGCGGAAATATACTAACTTTGATCGGTTATAGGAAGTGTAGAGAACAAAAATTTTGCTCTCTTTGAACTTGTTCCAAGCTCCTCCAAAGTTGTGTATCAAGCTCCAAGCTTTGAAGTTTGATTCCAAGCTCAATGGGAAAAGTTTCCCTAACACCTTAGTATGATTCCTTGAGTGTGCTAGCACTTGAAAAAAAACTTGCAACAATTCTTTCTTGTGTTCTTGGTAGTATTCGGCCAAGCTAAATACTAGGAGAGAGAGAGGCAATTTTCGGTGATGAGAGAGAGAGGAGGATGAAATTGTGTTGACTTGTTTTTTATTTCTAAAATCTAAAAACCATATACCAAAATCAAGTTTAGGTAAATGTCTTTCATCTCACCAACTTGTGTGTTAAACAAGTTATCAACCACCCACCAAATTTCATCAATAAAAAGTTGATTAAAGTGACTAGGTGATGTGACTTGTGGGCCCCACTTGATTCAAAATCCGAGTGGGCTCGCAAACACATTCCGGGCTCGGGTTCGTTAATTCAGAATTAATGAATTTTCCGTTGCGACGAAATTAAATCAAATTTAATTAAATAATTATGCCTAGCAAAATTACTATTAAAGTCGCTCGCGAATTAATTCTAAATTAATTCGTTTGCCCGAATTAAAATCCAATTTTAATTCCGTTATGAAATCTAATTTCATATAATATATCGAATATATTATTTAATCGATTAATTCCGAATTAATCGTTCTCTCTCTTTTATTTGAATTTTATCCCAGATAAATTCTCGCCGTAATTAATCCTAGATTAATTTTCTCTCTCTTCTAATTAATCCTAGATTAATTATGTTCGAGTCATACGTCATCGGTGAATCTTCGGGAAGTGCCCCATGAGATCCCTGGATATGTTGGCAGTAAATCCGGTCGTCTGACTATCCGAACACGTGCGTACCTCGTACCACGTTCTTACCGATTTACGAGACATGGTTGGCTTCTAGCAAAGCACCTTGCCTACCCAATTCTCCAGAAATATTCTTTAAGGAATATATAATTTATAACAGGCGTAGTATACGTAGTATTGCGTATTACGATCCAGTATCTGATGTCACATGCAAGGCCTGGGGCTGGAATAATGTCTGTCCCGTACGAAGCATATATTGGATCACAAGCAACTAGTCTCTATAATCAGATAATCATGACCTTGTCATATTATCCCGATAGTTGCAACATAATAGAGAACCGGTTCTGTATCCATGTGTGATCATCATCTCCATATGACTGAAGTGATACTTCCGTCTTGACATCATACCCAATACACTACGATTCTCAATAAACCCAGAAGAGGCGTACACAGAACCTGTTAAAGGCCCGGACGACCAAAACCAAAGTGTATTGATTGACGTAAGTACTAGCGATGCTAGTCTCAGGTTAAGATCAAATACACATACCCTGAAGTGGATTCCCATAGACACATAGCCATACTACCAATGGGATTCTGAGGGGTCTATCCAGAGCGAAGCTGTTTCCGTACCATCGGCAAACACAACCTCTTATCACACCTGCATAAGTATCCAATACTTAAATATATGAGAACTATGTTGTTACGCTTCCATAACACGCACAAGTGAAATACTAGTCTATTCCGCATTATCGATGTCCAGTCTCGATAATACTACGACTAGGGATATTTAATGATTACACCTTTGTGGATTGATATTGTCTCATATCTTATAATCCAGAACTAATCATAAGGACTTTTATCATTTATATATACAAGTAATCTAATTACAAATGATAAAATGCAATTTCCATTGTCACATAGTTAATTTGTACAAAAAACACAATGTCTTTTACAAATAGTGACGCTATGGGTCATAATTGTCCAAAAATCTCTCACTTGGCCTATAGCCAGTCACTCAAGCATCTAACACCTGAACTATGTACATGTCGCTCAAACTTTTGCTGAGGAATAGCTTTCGTCAGCGGATCTGCAATGTTGTCCTCTGATGCGACCTTCTCGATCTTCACATCGCCATGATGTATGATCTCACGAATCAGATGGAAACGTCGAAGAACATGCTTGGATCATTGATGAGACCGCGGTTCCTTATCCTGCGCTATAGCCCCGTTATTGTCACAATACAATGGAACAAGCTCAGCTGCTAACAGAACTACTCCTAATCTAATTAGGAATTTACGGATCCAAACTACCTCTTTTGCTGCTTCAGCTGCAGCAATATACCCTGCTTCCGTTGTTGAATCGGCAACAGTCTCTTGCTTGGAAGATTTTCAGCTTACTGCTCCATTGTTCAAACAAAATATGTACCCGGATTGTGACTTACAGTCGTCTTTATTGGTTTGGAAACTTGCATCGGTAAACCCAGTTACCTCAAGTTCTCCATCTCCATAGATTAAGAAAGCATTCTTAGTTCGTCTAAGATACTTAAGGATATTCTTAACCGCCATCCAGTGACCTTCACCTGGATCGGCCTGATAGCGACTACACATGCTCAAAGCATACGAGACATCAGGTCGCGTACATATCATGGCATACATGATCGATCCGACTGCCGAAGCGAACGGGATCCGACTCATATTATCTCTCTCATCTTGAGTTTTAGGACATATGTCCTTAGATAGAGTGACGTCATGTGACACTGGCAACAGTCCCCTCTTAGACTGTTCCATGTTGAATCACTTCAACACTTTGTCAATATATGTGCTCTGGGAGAGTCCAAGCAGCTTTCTAGATCTATCCCGGTAGATCTTTATTCCTAGAATAAAGGCTGCTTCTCCCAGATCCTTCATGGAGAATTTTAATGAAAGCCAAGCTTTCACCGATTGTAGCATGGGAATGTCATTGCCTATAAGTAATACATCATCGACATAAAAGACAATGAATGTCAGTGTGCTCCCACTAACCTTCTTATATACACAAGGATCATCCTCATTTTGAACGAAATCATATTCTTTTATGATCTCATCAAAACGTTGGTTCAAAGAACGCAATGCTTACTTCAATCCATAAATGGATCGATTTAACTTGCAAACCTTGTATGCATGTTTAGGTACGATAAAACCGTCAGGTTGTTGCATATAAACATCCTACAAAAGGTTTCCGTTAAGGAAATCGGTTTTGACGTCCATCTGCCATATCTCGTAATCGAAATATGCAGCAATAGCAAGCACAATCCGAATGGATTTAATCATGGAAACAGGTGAAAAAGTTTCATCGTAATCGACACCATGTCGTTGAAGATACCCCTTCGCTACAAGCCTAGCTTTGTACGTTTGTATGTTGCCATCCATATCGGTCTTCCTCTTGAAGACCCACTTGCAACCAAAAGGCTTTACGCCTTCGGGTCCATCAACCAGTGTCCAAACTTGGTAGTGTACATGGAATCCATTTCGGATTTCATGGCATCTTGCCATAAACCGGAGTCGATACCTTGTATCGCTTCCTCATATGTAGCCGTCGTCTTCCTCAATAAGATTAATATCTACATGAGGTGAAATCAGAAACCCATACCTCTCATTTTATTCTCTGACTCTCTCCGACCTACGCGGTTCTTGTGTATTCAAAGATTATGGTGCAGTCTCATCCCTGATGAACTGTTCATGTTCCGTTAAGGATTATGTGCCAGGAACAGTATCACTCCAATTTTCATCGAGTTCTAGTTTCCTCCCACTTACCACTGCATTTAAGAATTCATTCTCAAGGAAAACCGCATGTAGAGCAACAAATACTTTGTTCTCTTGTGGGTGATATAAGTAATATCCTTTGGTTTCCCTATGATATCCTACAAATAGACACTTAATCTTCAGGAACCCGATTTCTTTCCTGTCCATATCTCGTACGGAGTCTGTTGAACAGACTTTGACAGAACCTTATTCAAAATAAGTATTGCACTGTTCAATGCATATCCCCAGAAGGAAATAGGTAGCTCTGTGCGAATCATCATCGACCTTACCATGTCCAACAAAGTTCGGTTTCTCCGTTTGGACACACCGTTTAATTGCGGTGTTCCAGGAGGAGTCCACTGTGAAAGAATACCATACTCTTTCAAGTAATCAAGAAACTCATTTCTCAAGTATTCTCCACCACGGTCCGACTGTAATGTTTTAATACTTTTACCGGTCTGTTTTTCAACTTCGTGTCGAAATTCTTTTAATTTCTCAAAGGTTTCCGACTTGTGTCTCATAAGATACACATAACCATAACGCGATGTATCATCCGTAAAGGTTACTGTAGGCACTGCATTTTTGATGTAAGTCCCAATGATGAGTCTCGTACGGAGGCACTCCTTTTAAGTTTTGGAAGTCGCAGGAAACGGACGTCGGAATGAGAAAAGTCATAAATTCATATCTTGTTGGACTAAATTCGTTTGCTTAGCTGTGGGTTCGCTCGTTGGACCTCTGTTTTAAAATACATCTTGACCCAAAACCCCCGCAAGCCACATATCTTTGGCCCAAAACCACCAACCACACGCCCAAGCCCATCAACTAACCATCATACACGCCCATAAGCCTTCAAGCCCATTAAATCACCAACCTAATTAAATTAAATCACATGCCTAAACTAAATAAAATCAAATCAAATCCCATAAATCACCTTCCTAATTAAATTAAATCACATGCCTAAACTAAATAAAATCAAATCAAATCACATAAATCACTTTCCTAATTAAATTAAATCACCTTCCCTAATTAAAGAAATCAAATCAAATCTCATAAATCTCTTTCCTAAACTAAAACAAATTACCTTCATAAATTAAGAGATATTTTCCTTATGATACACAAACTAAATATCCCCTCATAATTACACAAATATTCCTTCCATATTCGCATAAGGACAACCCCAACCTTTGCCTATAAAAAGAAGCATAAACCAACCCTTCACACCCCTGACAAATTCAAGTCTCAAAAGCAAAACACTGAAACCCTAAAACACCCTCTCTCTCGGCAAACAGCAGGCCACTCTCTGTCTTCCCTTAAAAGCACACAGCACTCGGCATCCACGCACACATAAGCCATGCATCTGCCTTCACATAAACCACGCCACACTGCCTCCGAGAAAATCATCAACAAATCAGCCACCTTAACCGGACACATAAGCCCTCAACTCCACGCCAAATTCAGCCCTTCTCACGTACCCATAAAAGGCCAACACACACTCACAAATAAACTGCCCATTGACCACAAATTCAATTCACGCCAAACAGCCTTCAATTCATGCCAAACTATCTCAAATTCACGCATATAACAGCCTCCACAAACTGTCTCAAATTCACGCAAACAAACAGCCCTCACAGCAGCCCTTATTCACGCCACAAACACCCCTCAACTGTACCCTACAACCCGCAAACTGCACCCTTAAACCTGCAAACTGCACCCCTAAAATACCGTAAAACAGTCCCAAAAAACTGCACCACTAGAACATCAAAAAACTGCAACAAAAATAGTCCCAAAAACTGAATAAAACAGCCCTCGAATACCGTAAACAGTAACTAATCACAACGACCAGAAAATACAGCAAAAATAGAGGAAACAGCAGCCCGAAACAGTGAGGCGACGAAGGAAATAGAAAATCAGTGAACTAGAGGAGTTGCGGAGTATTAAACCTTCCAACAACAGCTTAACGCACTTCCAAGAGGTGACTTAAGAGGTTAGACCTGAGGGCACCCTTTTTTATTTATTCCCGTTCTTTTTTGTGTTATTTGTTATTATTTCTTCGCATGCGTATTATGGATTCATGTATGTTGTGGCCATTGGATGAATGATTTTGTGCTATCTCTCGTGGTATATCGGATGGAAACCCAGACGTAAATTCCGTAGCCGAATCCGAATGGACGGTAGTGCGGTCTGAAATCGGGATATAATTCCACGTACCACTTGAGAAACGCACATATTCAGTTTCATCTAATCTTATGTTTATTTGTTATTTATTAGAAATAGTATGTTATATTTGTGCATGATTTAGTTATTTCTTTCACATTAGGACTTAATTATATTTATTCAATGTTTATGTTTAGATTATTATTTATTATATTGCCATGTTTATTAAATTTAATGTGTTTATGAGATTGTGTATTTGCCGTTGTTCCGACTTACTTTTATGCATGCAAAATTAGATATAGGTAGTATGCAAACTTAGATGTAGGTTGTTGTTGCGTAGACTTGGTTAGATTATTGCACAAATCTTTTCATTACAAGTGGCATAAGTAATGGACCATTCCGAACCCAACGGTTTGAGGTCTTCCCATGCGAGGGGTGAGTGCGGCCGTAAATCATTTCCCAGCTCACACTGGGTGGCGACTCCTTTATTTCTCCGGTTTAGTCCCCTGCGGGCTACGCCGTACTCCCAACCGGGCCGCGAGCTTAGAACAGCATCGCCAATTTCTGTGTCCTACAGTTATGAAGTATTCATATCCACCTCTAGCCTGGCTAGACATGGGCCCACATACGTCACTATGAACGAGGGCTAACAGTTCGGTGGCACGTGCACCTTTACCGCTAAAAGGTGTTTTAGGAATTTTTCCTAATAAACAAGATTCGCAGACGTCATATGAATTTTGATCAAATCTGTCCAAGTACCCACTCTTCGAAAGTGTGGATATGTGAGTCTTGTTAATGTGTCCCAGACGAAATGCCACATATAAGTTTCATCTTTGTTACTTAATTTAAGCCTTTTGTTTGTTACATTATATGTTTGAGATTGATTTATATTCAAAATATAAAGACCATTATTCACATCACCAATGCATATCTCCATATCATTTTTATACATAAAACACCCAGTGTTTCTAAAAATAAAAGTATAGCCACATTGGGACAATAAAGATACAGATATAATATTCCTAGTCAAACTAGGTACATAATAACAGTCTGAAAGATTAAGTACATGCCCCGAGGGCAGTTCCAAATTATAAGTCCCAAAGGCCAAAACGGCGATTCGAGTCCCAATTCCAACGCGGAGGTCAATCCCTCCTGAGGCTAGTCTCCTACTAATCCGCAGATTCTGCACATCAGTACATATATGAGTACCACAACCAGAATCAAAATTCCAATTTTTAAAACTAGAAGTAGACATGTTTATTTCTATAACAAACATACATGAAGCCGGTGCCTTGCCCGCTTTGATTTCCTTCATGTGCGCCTTGTAGTCATGGCAGTCACGCTTCTGGTGACCCCTTTTGCCACACTGCAAGCATACATCTTGTGATTTGTCTTTAGCATTCCCATAAGACTTTGACAATTTGGCATTGCCCTTCTTTTTCTTCTTCTTTACACCTCCAGTTGCCTTCGGCCAAGCCTTGGGAGACTGACATGTTGAAGCGAAGTGCACCTCGCGCTTTTTGCCCTTCATCAGCTCTTTTTCTGCTTCACGCAGCATTGCCATCAGCTCTCCAAGAGTATGGTCTTGGTTCATAATATTGTAGTTCATGATGAACCCGCTCCAGCTGTCAAGAAGAGACTGCAAGATCAAATCTATAGAAGTCTCATCCTCAAAGGTTATTCCTAGCTGACCTAGCTGTTCAATGTCAGCAATCATCTGTGACACATGGTGCTCAACAGATGTACCCTCTGACATTCGTGAGCGAAAGAACTTCTTCTGCAATTCATACATTTGCGATCTAAGGTTAAATCAATGAAGATCCTTCAATTTTGCCATCATAGTATAGGGATCCAATCCCTTGTTTTGGCGACGAAATTGAGGGGTCATCGCAGCAAGCATGACGGACTGTACAGTTGAGTTGTCATCGCTATGAGTCTTCCAAAGCTCAAGCTCAAGCGGCTGTTCATTTTCGGGCTTAGGCCCGAGGGGTCTCTCTATCGTATAGAGAATCCTCTCAGCCCCCAGGACAATCATGAGGTTTATATCCCAATCAGGAAAGTTCGCACCATTAAAGACATTTTCGCCCATGATAATGTCTCTAACTCCGATCTTTACAGCCATCTTAATTGCAATAGTCAAACTATTTAATTAACGATATTTGGGTACAGTCCAACTGTTACAAGAAAAATAATAAAATATTAGTCCAACTAATAAATATTTAATTGACTAAATAATTTGAAAGTGCATAATGCAAAGTATTTGAACGAAATTGCAAATTCAATACTGGCCTCCCACTATTTTTCGGCGAGCCTCTAACCCTTTGTTGAGTACTCGGGGAACCTAGTTTCCTAGTGGGCTAGGATCCCGTTAAATAACACACAACCTTGACTTTGGCCAACAAGATGTATGATATTTAACAAGGTACATCTCTAAGATCAATTGGATCTCATCCAATTCCTATATCCGGTAGGTGGACCTCCAAGTCTGAAACATATATACAATATATATGTCAATATATCCAATATATTTTCCTAACCTTTTTCCTCTGAATCAACTAAGCCTTGGCTTTGGCTCAACAAGCTTAATGATTCCAGTTAAACGGGACACATTGACCTTGGAAAGCTTCGTAATCGATGTCGATGAACAATAAGTGATCTTGACTTTAGCCAACAAATCACAACTTGGGCAAGACATACGATATGGAACAAAGCCTTCATGATTAAAACACATCCGCGATGGACAAAGGTCTTGACTTTGGCCAACAAACCAATGCCAATCTTGGATCTTGAGAATGAATCATTCAATGGAAGGAAAACGCTTAATATTTGATTGAGGGTTTTTCGCGTAATTGGCAACCAATTAATTATCTTTGATTAGGTCTCATCATATACCCTTAAGCATGCATTCTAAAAGCATAATAAGGTTCGATAAATAAATTAATAATGATATGCAGATGGATATCTCACAAATTATTCCTAGAACAAATCATTCAATTTCCTCTCCCCAGCTAGCACTATTCTAACTTCTACCCAATTACATAATACATCAAAGAAACCTCATTACATTGAAGGGAATTGGTGAGAAGAGAATACAAAGAATCGAGAGATAAAGGCTGGACACGCAGGTCCAATTTAATAAATTCAAAATTTATTACAACAATTTCCAAAATTGCCATCACCCATCTAATATTCATCTGATATACATTATTCATACAACACATCCATGTATTCACACAAAGCATGTTATTCAATCAATCTAATCCAATTAATTAATCTTTGAATTAAGTGATCATCCAATGTTCAAACAACGATTTGATTTACGCGAGTCCAACTCGTTTTAAGAATAAATACTCAAAGTACGAATTCTTGAATTATATCGAACTACACTGTTAAATCTGATTTAATTTGTATTCAATACTATTTCTTTATTTAATTCCAAATTAAATAATTACACTTTTAATGCGCCTTTACGACTTAGATTCTAAATCTAATCTTAATGGGTCTCAAAGCCCAATTAACATCCAATGTCAATTTAAAAAAAGTCCAATGGGCTTTCAATTAATTTCTTAAGGTATGAACTTTGGCAACCAAAGCCCAATAAGGAATCACCATTTGCCACAAAATTAATTTTGGCCCATTAGGCCCAATTAAATTTTAAAAGGCTCATTTATTATATTTGGACTTAATGGAATGGTTTTAGGCCCAATTTGGATCCAATCCAATTGTCCTAAACCAACTTGGCCCAACCAAGCCCATTAGGCCCAAATACAACAATTTTAGCCCAATTCCAAATTAATCCTAACTAATTAAATTCTAATATTCCAAATATCATGATTTAATTAATTAAAGTGTATAATCATAATTAATTATTCAAATCAACATTTCCAAAATACCAATTACATAATTAATCATGCTTTATCATATTCAATACATGTCCAACATTATTGAAACAAAATCAACTCATTTACATCTCTTATGGTCACAACAATTAAGGGATTTTTATATCCGATTTTGATTTCAATCCAATTAAATCACAAATCAATATATCCAATCATTTTAAACGCATCCAATAGTTTAAAAAATAAAAAATAACCATGACCTAGGGTTCTACAACATTCGGCCAAGCTAATGTTTTTGGGGAAAATTAATCCAATTAATTTTTCATCAAATTGATCATGCATAACTCTAAGTTAACATAATCTAAGCATACTCAAAAAAACAATTTGATCAAAGAATGCTCAAATCAAAAATACCCAATTTTTAGATTAAGAACCCTAATTTCATTTCATGCTCAAAATAGGCTCATGATACCATTGTTGGGTTTCTAAGGTCAAACCAAGATCATTTCAAGCATAAAATCATGTGAATACATAAAGAAGTATAGCGGAAATATACTCACTTTGATCGGTTATAGGATGTGTAGAGAACAAAAATTTTACTCTCTTTGAAGTTGTTCCAAGCTCCTTCAAAGTTGTGTATCAAGCTCCAAGCTTTGATCTTTGATTCCAAGCTCAATGGGAAAAGTTTCCCGAACACCTTAGTATGATTCCTTGAGTGTGCTCGCACTTGAAAAAAAAAATTGCAACAATTCTTTCTTGTGTTCTTGGTAGTATTCGGCCAAGCCAAATACTAGGAGAGGGAGAGGAGGATGAAATTGTGTTGACTTGTTTTTGATTTCTAAAATCTAAAAACCATATACCAAAATCAAGTTTAGGTAAATGTCTTTCATCTCACCAACTTGTGTGTTAAACAAGTTATCAACCACCCACCAAATTTCATCAAAAAAAGTTGATTAAATTGACAAGGTGATGTGACTTGTGGGCCCCACTTGAATCAAAATCTGAGTGGGCCCGCAAACACATTCCGGGCTCGGGTTCGTTAATTCCGAATTAACGAATTTTTCGTTGCGACGTAATTAAATCAAATTTAATTAAATAATTATGCCTAGCAAAATTACTATTAAAGTCGCTCACGAATTAATTCTAAATTAATTCGTTCGCCCGAATTAAAATCAAATTTTAATTCCGTTATGAAATCTAATTTCATATAATATATCGAATATATTATTTAATCGATTAATTCCGAATTAATCGTTCTCTCTCTTTTATTTGAATTTTATCCCAGATAAATTATCGCTGTAATTAATCTTAGATTAATTTTCTCTCTCTTCTAATTAATCCTAGATTAATTATGTTCGAGTCATACGTCATCGGTGAATCTTCGTGAAGCGGCCCATGAGATCCCTGGATATGTTGGCAGTAAATCCGGTCGTCGGACAATCCGAACACGTGCGTACCTCGTACCACGTTCTTACCAATTTACGAGACATGGTTGACTTCTAGCAAAGCATCGTGCCTACCCAATTCTCCAGAAATATTCTTTAAGGAATATATAATCTATAACAGGCGTAGTATACGTAGTATTGCGTATTACGATCCAGTATCTGATGTCACATGCAAGGCCTGGGACTGGAATAGTGTCTGCCCCGTACGAAGCATATATCGGATCACAAGCAACTAGTCTCTATAATCGGATAATCATGACCTTGTCATATTATCCCGATAATTGCAACATAATAGAGAACCGGTTCTGTATCCCTGTGTGATCATTATCTTTATATGACTGAAGTGATACTTCCGTCTTGACATCACCCCCAATACACTACGATTCTCAATAAACCCATAAGAGGCCTACACAGAACCTGTTAAAGTCCCGGGCGATCAAAACCAAAGCGTATTGATTGTTTCAAGTACTAGTGATGCAAGTCTCAGGTTAAGATCAAATACACCTACCCTGAAGCGGATTCCCATAGACACATAGTCATACTACCAATGGGATTCTGTGGGGTCTATCTAGAGCGAAGCTGTTTCCGTACCATCGGCAAACACAACCTCATATCAAACTTGCATAAGTATCCAATACTTAAATATATGAGAACTATGATGTTACACTTCCATAACACGCACAAGTACAATACTAGTCTATTTCGTATTATCGATGTCCAGTCTCGATAATACTACGACTATGGATATTTAATGATTAAACCTTTGTGGATTTATATTGTCTCATATCTTATAATCCGGAACTAATCATAATGACTTTTATCATTTATATATACAAGTAATCTAATTACAAAATGATAAAATGCAATTTCCATTGTCACATAGTTAATTTGTACAAAAAACACAATGTCTTTTACAAATAATGACGCTATGTGTTATAATTGTCCAACAAATGCATCTCTCTGGGCTTCAGCTTCTTACTTTCTTTCAGCACCTACAACGAATTGCAAATGTGAACAGGACAAGCAGAATCCAAAATTCAGCTGGATGTAACAGCTTCACAAGCTAGTGAGATATCAATAACTGGAAAAATAAATGTACATGATGTAGATGCTCTCTCCTTCCTTATCTAGGCATAGTCAGGACAGTTCATTTTCCAGTGCCCGACTTTGCTGCGGTGATGGCATTTGTCTTCAGATGCCCTTTTGGGGTTTTGCTATCTTTCCTTGTGGTGGAGGACCGAAACTCTTTTTCTTCTTCGCTTTCGTCTTCTTTCCCTTTGGTCGGGCCTAGGAAGAAGTATAAAGTGAAGTAGGTTTCGGAGGGCGAGTCGGTACTCCCTTCCTTAGGTCCTCTTCCGCCATGATCAGCATCTTATGCAGTTCATGGTAGGAACCGATCCCATTCATGTTGAAATACATTAAGAATTGGCGATAAGAAGCTGGGAGCGAACCAAGAATGACATTCCTACCGAGAATGTCATTCAGAGGGATATTATGTTGCCTCAGTTGTTTGATCAAATCGATCAAGTGAAGAACATGCGAGCTCACACATTGCCTCTCGTCTAGTAGTGCATGGAACAGTTCCATCACAACTTTTTGAACAATTATTTGTTCTTGGTTCATATATGATTCTCTTAATCGCATCATCATAGTATATGCATCTGATATGCCATAGTATTGCCTCTTGAGTTCCGATGCCAGTGAACTTAAGATGTATGATTTACCTTTTAAATCATCATCCTTCCAAGCTTGGAAAACTTGTAGTTCCTCCGGTGTTGCGTCCTCAGACACAGCAAGGGGCATCAGAGCTTCAAGTACATATCCCAACTTTTCGGATTCAAGGACAATCCTTAAATCCAAATCCCAATCGGTAAAGTTCTCAGCGCTTTTTAGTTTGTTCGTATCCAACATACGCGCAAACAGATTAGTCGATTGTGCCGTCATCGTAAATCTATCATATAAATTACAAAAAATGGTTAGCAGATATTAAACAGTTTCAAATAATATCGAAAGCATTAACTAGATCATGTATTTTTAATCTAAAAATACCCCTCCCACTAAAGCATGCAATACTGTAATCCCCAAACAGAATATAAAGATTTAATAATTAAATTAAATATAAATAGTGAAATGTGGATCCCATGAACATATTTCAGCTCCCAGCTTTGGCACGTTCTCGCCTACGTATATTCATCAAGTAGACAACTCATTGCCAATCACTCAATAATGACTCCTGGGTTTCCGTTCCTGGCCGTTTCTCGTTGTGACAGCTTTGGCACGTTCACAACGAGACGTACCAAGGTTAGACTTGTCAATGATAAACTCAAGTTACTTGCGTAACCCTGACAGGTTTGGCACGTTCAAGATTCCGCTTTCGCTTGAATTTATCTAATATCATAAATACATCCGGCATAAATAGATTTCTATCGGCTACACCCTCACAGCTTTGGCACGTTCTCGGATGTAGTCATAGAAAAGATATCCATAAACCGTATTGACAAGACAAACCATGTAACATGCATCAAATACATAATTAACATAAAACCTTATTAATTATGGACTTTCCGCAAAAAATGTTTTTACTTTATTTAATCAAATTAAATAAACACATGCATGCATAAAGTAAAGATTAAATTAAACATTGAATCTAAAGGCATAATCATATCGGGTGCCCATAATCAGACTCGCTCTGATACCATTTTATTGGGGTTTTATAGGGAAAATCCGGTAACGCAGCGGAACGCGGAAAATCAAAATTTTCTGATTTCAATAATTTTTCTTCGATCAATTAAATAAAATTATTTATTTAATTACCCAATACTTAAAAACTAAAATTTTACACAAGAAATCAAATTTCTTTGTAATTACCGAATTGGGCCAATAGTTTGCAAATTGATCATTTTAGTCCTCAAATTGTCAAATACAGTCTTGGATCATTCTAAATCAATTCTAAAATGATTTCAAACATGTCCAACACATCAAAAACAAATTGCAACAAAATCCCCAAAAAATTTCAAATTATCGAACAACCCTTCAATTTTTCAGTTTTTGCAATTTGGTCCATTTTTGTTCAAAACATGTCAAGATCAAATCGAATCAACCCAAAAATTAATATGCATCATATACATCACATATATGAAAATCCCCAAATTTGGAAAGGGTTAAGAACCCTAATTTTATAATTTCTTCAAATTGATAAAATACACCAAATCAATTAAATCCAACCCATTAATTCAAACTTTACCGCACCAAACAAGTCTCACCATCATGAAAAAAATCAAGAACAATTCTAGGTCATCAATGAATGGCTTATCAAATCTAGAATGGCAACTTGATTATCAAATAATCAAAAGAGAGCTTAAGAACTCATTTGAAGCTCACTTGGATACCATACATGCTTTCATCTTTCAAACAAGTTCAAAAATCATTTAAAACACAAACTAAAAGTGTAGAGACAACATCTTAGCAACACATGTTGAAGGTAAGCATGATATAAATAATTTCTTAGTTGAAAGTTTAAAGAAAAACTTACAAAATCAAATATTTCCAAGCTTTTCTTTTTGGTTGTTCAACTTTGCTCTCAACTCTTTTTTGTTTGTTTTTGGTAACTTGTTAACCCTAATCTTATGAAAAATGAAACAAAACAATATATACTCACCCAATTTGCCCTTGGCCGAATTTAAGCATATATGAAATATCTAGATATTATTTTTGTTTCATTAAAGTTAACTTTATCAACTTGTGTAAATGATCATTATAACATTTAATGAAATTCAACAAGTCAAATAAAGCAACTCAAGTCATCTCCAAAAATATCAAAACTTAAGATATTTATATTTTTAATTACTTTAATTATTTAACAATTAAATAATTAAATAATTATTTAAATACAAATATATTAAATATATGTATTATATTTACTTTAAATATCTAAATACATATACATTTATGATATATGTCAAATATCACAATTTGACATTTAATTAATGTGTATTTAATAAAATCTATCATTAAATACAAATACGCATTAATTAGGAAATGATCATTAGGTCCATTTGCATGTATTTTTCGTTTAACCTTTAAAAGACTTATAAATAATCAGTATTATTCATAAAAGTTACCCTACTGCTCTACGAGTATATTTCACTAGTAAGACTCTCTAGATTCAGGCATATTCATCACGGAATCTCATTTCGTGTCCATAATTTACCCACCCGTAAATTATGACGACCACAGATAAACTTGTTGAATCATACAGGTCGAGGTCATGACATATGTTTAATTCCTCCATCATAGGTATCCGGATATATCTCAGAGATATAGATGTAAACGTCAAATCTCTATAGGGACAATCTCGTCGACATCTCTATTAGCAATATCTAAAAGAACACTTAGAACTCACTTCTAAAGTGTACCACGGGCCCATGATTTTTATCTGATTGCTAATCATATATGGACTACCTATGCTCTGTACATATAACTGACGGATCCTATCTCGACACACAGAGGACACCCTGAGGATCTGTCCACACCCAACGAACAGACGGAGGTCTGATCTAAATAGATCGGTGACGTGACTGCCATCTAAGTGTGGAAGATGTCTCATGTGCCCACAGTGGTATCTCAAGTCGAAGAATCACAAATGCTACTCAACCCGAGAAGATTCTTATTGACGTTGGTGTACCATCCATTAAGAATCTTCGGTGAGTCGTTCAATGTTTATCCGCTATAAACACCTACACGTTTATACGAGTTTCCAAGACTCATGGTTCATTGAGAAACAATTGGAATCCAATATTCCAGTATACGACATGTATCGGTCTCAACGGGTTTACTTTACTGACCAAGTAGTGTAAACTTTGACCAGGAACTGCCTAAGAATGACAATGTCATGATACAACTCAATGTCAGTTGCGACGATTTTACAATTATATCATGACTAATCATTCTAAGGTCAATTACGTCTTTACCATATAAAGAGATATATTATATTATAGAAACTGCTTATTTTATTCATAATAAAACATTTACAAGAGTATCTACAAGGAAATACAATAGGGAATTGGCGCTCTGAGCACCAACCCCAACAGATTGGACTCGAGCTGATCTGAGTTAATGTAATCTAAATTCAAATTAATAAATTTAAATAAATTTGAAATCTCATTTTTATTTTTTTAAAAAAATTAAAATTTGAAGTTAATAAAAAAAAATTGAACCATTTGGTTCAGTTCCGGTTCCCGGTTCCACATTCTTGTTGATCCAAGAATCGCTCGGATGGTCGAGTCTATCTTTGCCCTGATTAGGACTCTTCTCTTAATATATTGATCATTAAAAGACTTAGCTTATTATAGGAGCGAAGCAGGATTTACCGCTTTGCCTATGATGCCGGCGACCACTACATTGTTGGGCTCACAGCCCGTAGACAGTACGGATAGTCCCGGGGGGACTAACCAGAAAATAATGGAGTCGCCACCCGATATGAGACACCGAAAATAATTTAAGGCCGCACTACACCCCTCACAAGGTCCGACCTTAAATCCGTTTGAGTTCGTAATGGTCTCTTACTGATGTCAGTATAATATTTACGCTCGAATGAGGTATCCATACATCTTATAATGAATTGTTTTTTACATTTTGAGAGGTTCTTAGCTTGCAAGAAACGATGAAAGAGAGAGTAATGCAGACTGAAGAGAGTGTGGACTTGGGGATTGAATGTAGAGTGAAGAAGGGGAGTTTCTAGAAAGTGAGTTCCGGGTAATCTAGGAGGTTGTAGAGTTCCCATTAATGGAGAATTTGGAACTGGTTCAGTTTCAGATTGAAGAATCAGTTTTTCTGTTCATTTATTCTTTTGACAAGAGATAGTTGTTGAGGTGGCTTTTTCCATGTATAAATCGACCAATAAACGCTAGCCACCTCAGTGTCAAAGGAATGATTAGATGCAAACTTTTCAATGATCAAGAGAATGAGATTTTGATCCTACAAATTAAAAATTGTTAATAAAAATATATAAATATCATATTGATCCTTATGGATAACAGAAAATTTCAAATGTGATCACGATACGGAGTGCCGTACTATTTGATATAGGATTCAAAATAATAATTGAGTCAGATATAAAACGATTTTTCTTTTCAAATAAAAAATTGGGCAGAGATTAGGGACGAAAAATCATCTCGATCCTAACTTTTTACCAAAAAATATGAAATCTTAATTGAGATTTTGAGATCATAAACCGTTTGATATAGGATTTGTGATAATTTTTCATCGCAATTCAAAAACGAGTCCAGTAATCAAGATTTTTTTTTTGTAGAAAATGAAAATTACACTAACGACAAAAGTGTTAATATTTAGCGATCAATTTTCCCTCCATACATTTTCTTATCTAAAAAGATACCTAAATAACGACCATACAAAGAGGAGTTCCAAGTTAGCTGAAACAAAAAAGCAATTGCAATGCTCCACTCTGCTGTTCGCCTCCCTATTATTTCTTCTTCCAACTCTCCCCCCTCATTCTCTTCCTCTCAAAACCTTCCTCTTTACCTCAAATTCAAAACCTCTCACCGCGAAAATCTCCGGTACCTCAGAGCCATTGGCATCATTGATCCGAGAACAAAGCCTCATAACCTTCCTTCCCCAGATGTTGTGACAAAAGTCTTATCCACCTTAGACTTCTTCAAATCCAAAGGCCTCACCGACTGCGACTTCTCCCGGCTTGCCTATCTATGCCCTCAGTTTTTCTCCATCAACTTCGACCCTTCTGAGATTGAACCTGTTTTCGAGTTCTTCATCACTGAATTACATGCTTCAGTTGATGAAAGACGCGGTTTGATCATTCGTTGTCCTCAAATTCTATCTTCGAATGTTGAATATTGCCTCCAGCCAACACTTGATTACCTTAAGAAACTTGGATTGAAGAAAATGAATGTGCCCAATACATTAAACGCTCATCTTTTGAACACGAGAGTTGAAAGATTAAGCAAGACTTTAGGGTTCTTGAGGAGCATAGGGTTGAATCATCAGGAGGCGGCAGAGTTTTGTGTGAGGATGCCAGCGATTTTTGGGTACGATATTGAAGATCATTTGAAGATAAAGTTTGAGTTTCTGGCAGTGGAAATGGAGAGGAGTTTGGAGGAGTTGAAAGAGTTTCCTCAGTATTTTGGATTTAGTTTGGGGAAGAGGATTGCACCCAGGCATTGGCATTTGAAGCAGAGAAATGTTCGCATTAGGTTGAACAGAATGTTGCTGTGGAGTGACAACAGATTCTATTCAAAATGGAAGTAGATTTTTCATTTTGATTCTCCTTTGTTTTGCTTTTATGGAAAAATATTTGCTTATGTTACATATCTCCAAGAAAATTAATTGCACTTGTACTAATCACTCACTGAAGTTAATAAAACCACTTTGCCATCTCCATGGGGCCAAAGGGAATTACAGGCACATTTACATTTGTTTGCTACACACGACACCATACAATCGGCAAATAATAGAGGACACAGTTTATGATTTCCCATCTTTGGAGCCTCTAATACATTAAAAATGGAAAAAATTAATAATAATAATAATTCTATTTCAAAATGGAAAATGAAAATAAAGTTGCATGCTCCCAGTCAAATAACAAAATCAAAGAATTACCTCAAGGAGCTGCTGAAAGAACTTGAGATCGACTTTCTTGATCCTTCTTTTCAATTAACAGCACTGCATAACTGTGAAGTTCACAAGTAATTCTACAGAGCTTTGAATGGTAATTACATAAAAAAAATAATAATTAAAAAATAAATAAACTCAAGTGTCCACACCTCTGTTCTCATAATTTGTGAAGTAGAACCATAAGCTGATGAGAAAAATAAACATTTTCTTGAAACCGAATATCAGATGAAATATGCCAACGCTTTCAATTTCCATTTACTTATTCTAACAGTATTCAAATATTCAACACCAACAGACAACACCTGTCTGCTTAAACGAATTGGATCATGTTTGTTTGGTTCGTCGGATGTTGGATCAGATCAGATCGGATATTCAACACCAAGAAGTTGACCAGGATGGCATGATTGTGAGCCAACACCATGTTCGTGAGCCGCTCTTGGGTGAGCTTAAGCTATAAGGTAAGTGCACTAGTATTTGAAGTCAAGTCTAACAAAAATAAAGGCACTAAAAGACATTTCTTTTCTCAGTCAAATGTAAACTCGTATTCTTGAAATCCAAAGTTTACACTTTTCTCTGAGAACATTTGGTACAAACAAATAAAACTCAGATTTATACACATAAAATAAATATTTTTTTTTTGAATCGTTGAAAACCTCGCCGTCAAACCATCTATTACGGATTTAAACGGAGTAGGTAAAACCTCCGGCTATCCCAAGTTATTGCAAGAAACGCACTCCTTAGATTCTGAACCCTACACCACCAAACCACGCCCTTTTAGGACTAAGTTTTTATTGTTGGTTTTCAGAGTTCATGCACAGCGGAAATCATGTTCAGTAACAGAAAAAAAATATTTTCCAAACAATAAAAACCGGATTCGTATTTTCTAATATATTAATAACATAAATATTTAGAACTTAAATCGGAAATATACCTGTAAATCTGGATCTCTATAAATCACGATTCTTTGAACCACGATTTTCCTCGACTTATCTCCTCACCTCTAACGGCACGTGTGGGCGTGAAAGTAATTACGAAGAACACTCTATTTTATATGAATGATTCGTGTACTCAACACAAGAGACGAATCCTGAAAGCTATTTTCTTTTTAGTTTTCTCAAAACCAAAACAAAGAAAAAAACAAAAAGAAAACTCTTTCTATTTAATTTTTATTTTTGTCCTTTGGTGTTGTTCTTTTGATTTTTGATCAAAATCTCAACTCTCTTTCTTTACCAACACAGCTCACGTTTTTATTAAAAAAAAAAAAAGAGTTTCTCCTTGATCAATTTTTGATCAAATAGATTTCTTATCTTTTCAAAACCATGTCAAGCAAATCCATTAAGGATATTATTAATTTTGATTTTCAAAAAATCAAAATAAAATCCTTTAATATTTATCCTACAAATTATCAAAGATAATTCATTAAAAAATAATTTTCAAAGTTTTCAAAAATTTGAAAATATTATCTCATTAAATTAAAATTTAATTAATCAAATTAATTAAATATTAATTTTCATAATATAATAAATAGATACATTTTCTAATTGATAAATACATTTGGACAACCTTTGTCATAATTTCCAAACAATAGTTATATGGAATAATTAGAGTGCAAAATAATTCATAATTATTTTATATAATTCACAACTATTTTTCTTCGCAATTATTATCGTTCGATCAGTGATATAAGACGACGAGGGGACCGTTGGACCTATAATTCTAAGCTCCAATAATTCCGTCGATTAATTATAAACTCTTTTATTAATCAAACAAAATTATTAATTCTGAAGTAACTCCACTAAATACCCAGAAATTGCACTATCAGAATTATAGAATTAATTACTCAAAGTATTCGTCCATTGATATAGTCATTACCTATGCAATGATCTGTTAGGGTTGGTGCTCAGAGTGCTAATCCGGATCGTATTTATGTCTGATTCATAAATATGAGCAATTTCATTTTCCATAATATTACTTATTTAATGGTAGCACTTCTTGTCTTTTATACACATATTCGATCTAATTACGATTGGATATTCAATTACGATTAGATCGAAACTAAATCTGATTTAGTTATACGTGAATATTAGACAAAGACCCTATGATTTACAATGTAATGCGCGGTTACAACGTAGTTTGTAATTGACATTGGGAAGCGCACTATAAGATGTATATCCTTAAATAAAGTTCTTGGTCAAGATTTACTAACACGGGTTGGCTAGTAAAATCCGCCGAGACCAGTACATGTCGTATATCGTGACTTGGTCTGATGATTTATCCTAATGAACCATGAGTCTCATGAGACTCGTATAGACATGTAGGTGTTTATTTGATAAACACTGAACGACTCACTGAAGATTTCATAATAGATGGTACACCAACTCAATAGGAATCTTCTCGAGTTGAGCGAGCATAGTGATCATTTAACTTGAGATACTACAGTTGGATATATGAGTTATCCTCCACACTCTTATGGCAGTCACGTCACCGATCTATTCATGATCAGACCTCTGCCTGTTCGTTGGGTGTGGACTGATGCTAATGATATCCAGTGTGTATCAAGAGAGGATCTGTCAGTCCTGTGTACAGGGCATATACATCTTGCACGTGTTTACGATCTAATAAATCCATGGCCATGGTATAACTTCGGAAATCAGTTCCGAGTGTTATTTAGAGATCGTAAATTCAAAGTCGACTATATTATACCGAACAGATTTGACGTTCTTATCTATATCCCAGGTATAATATGGATAGCCTGTGACAGAGGGATTATACGTATGCAATGACCTCGACTCGCATAGTTTAGCGAGATTATCTATGGTTGTAATAATTCATGAGTGGGTGAATTATTAACACGAAATTGGATTTCGTGACGGATAAACATAAACTTAGAGAGTCCCACAATATGAAGTGTACTCGTTGAGCACTTGGGCAACGCGTTATGAATAATACAGATTATTCATAATACTTCACCGGATTAAATGAGTTAATTCGAATCGTTTAATTGGTTAAACGATTACACATTCATTAAGGGATTTTGATCATTTAATAATTATTGTGTATTTATATTTGATACATAATTTGATTAGATACACATTAATTAATTGTCAAATGAGATTTTGACACATGACATAAATATATGTATTTTTTAATTATTGTAAATAAAAATACATATATAATAATAATTATATTAATTAATTATTTAGATATTTAAATGTTAAATATTTAAATGATTAAATAATATCTATATTTCATAGATGTTATGAAATATGTTGAATTATTATTGGAACACATGACATGATTTAATTAAACTTTATTTGTCCAAATATGATTTGTTAATATAAAGTTTAATGTATTTTTTAATTGGATTAAATTTTCAAATGACCAAAATAGCCATCTTAAGTCGGCAAGCTCTATTGTTTAAAGTAAAAAAAATTTCTTTTTCTTCTCTAACCCATCCATGGACGAAACCTAACAAGAAAAATACTCCCAAATGTGGTTTGATGAAACAAAGGAGGAAAAGGAAGAAAATCAAGGAAAAAGCTTAGTAAATTATGGAATTAAAGGTAATCATATATATCTCCAAGCTTTAAAGCATGTTTCTTGTTTTATTGATGATCTAGTATGATTCTAGGGTTTCATTTTCCTTATGAATTTGGGGCTTTTGGTTTTGGTGGATGAATTGGAAGCTTATGTGCATGTGTGAAGTAGATTTGGGCAATATTATTGTAATATTTGTCCAATTTGATCATTTGATGACAAGTTTTCATTCTAGAGTGTTATGACCACTCTTGTAATGCCTAGAATTATTCTTGGGTGCTTCATGTGTGGTGACTTTGGTTGGTGTTTTGATTAATTAGATTAATCTTGAAAAATTGGATTTAAAGCATGAAAATTGGCATTTTCGGTTTCTGGATCAGATCTGGAAAAATTCTATTTTTGGTGATGAAAATGATGTCTTATGAATGTATTGGATGTGTTTTGGTTGTTGGAACAATTGCCAGAAATTGTTTCGGAGTTGAAATAAGCGAAAACGGCAAAAATCGGCGTTACCGGGTGACGTTTGAGCCAACCGAGTGATGGCTATCTAAACAGTGAATTTTCACTGTTCTAGCAGCACATGCACTGCCCTAACACTATTGGGGCTGACATGGGCAGTCCCCATAAGTGTTGGGTGGTCGGTTTGGTCAAAAATATGTTTTGCATCATTTTACGGAAAAACATTTTTCGTAAAAGTTTTGCGATGTTTCATATATATTTATGTCGTTATTTGATATCGAATAAATGTGTTTAGGTGAAATATGAATAAATTATTCATATTAGATATTGAATAATTTGTTCGGTAATTTGAAAAAGTTTTCAAATTACGATTTCGTCTGAATCGCGCTTCCGCTGCGCCCTTCGCCCGAAACCCCAACATGATCCTCCATAACATATTCGTAAAGGAACTAGGTATAAAAAATATGTTAACCCCTCCAATTACATCTTTATCCTTGACTTCCATTAGTTCTCAAGTGAATAATTAATTCATAACTTTTATGAATTTGCGCGCTAATCGTTCAGGTCCTGAACTAACAAACAAGTGAATCTTATGAACGGATTTCATTGTATCAGGTTAGCATTCCCAGTTATTCATTCAACTCATTCCCAAATAAAAGGTGTTGGGGTTGGTGCTCAGAGCGCCAATTACCGGTTGTATTTCTTTTGAATACTTTTGTAAAACATTATTATTATGAATAATATATGCAGTTTCTATAATATAATGTATCTTTTTATCTGGTAAAGACGTAATGACCTTAGAATGATTAGTCATGGTACTGTTGCAAAAGCGTCGCAACTGACATTGAGTAGTATCATGACGTTGTCATTCTCAGACAGTTCCTGGTCAAGGTTTACACTACTTGGTCAGTAAAGTAAACCCGTTGAGACCGGTACATGTCGTATACTGGAATATATGATTCCAATGGTTTCTCAATGAACCATTAGTCTTGGAGACTAGTATAGACGTGTGGGTGTTTATAGCGGATAAACACTGAACGACTCACCAAAGATTCTTAATGGATGGTACACCAACGTCAATAAGAATCTTCTCGGGTTGAGTAGCACTTGTGATTCTTAGACTTGAGATGCCATTGTGGGCACATGAAACATCTTCTACACTTAGATGGGAGTCACGTCACCGATCTATTTAGATCAGACCTCCGCCTGTTCGTTGGGTGTAGATAGATCCTCAGGGTGTCCTATGTGTATCAAGATAGGATCCGTCAAGTCTGTGTACCAGAGCATAGATAGTCCATATGATTAGCAATCAGATAAAACCATGTGGCCCGTGGTAAAGTTTAGAAACTATTCTAAACATTCTTTTAGAGATTGCTCATAGAATAGTCGACTGGATAATCCCCATAGAGATTTGACGTTTACATCTATATCTATGGGATTTATCCGGATACCTGTGACGGAGGATTATACATTTCCATGACCTCGACCTGTATGATTCAGCGAGATTATCTGTGATCGTCATAATTTATTGGTGGATAAATTAGGGACACTAATTTGATTTCGTGACGGATATACCTAATCCGATCTAGAGAGTCTCAATAATGAAATATACTCGTAGAGCACTAGAGCAACATATATAAATAATGTTGATTATTTATAAGTCGTTTAAAGGTTAAACGCAAAATACATGCTAAAGGGACCCGATAGTCATTTGATTATTATTGTGTGTTTACATTTAATACTTGATTAATTTAAATACACATTAATTAATAGTCAATTGAGATATTTGACTTATATCCTATATGAATATATGTTTTTGATATTTAATGTAAATATTTACATATAATATTTAATATATATTTGTATTTGATTAATTAATTAATTATTAATTGTTAAATGATTAAATTAATTAAAATATAAATATCTTAACTTAGGATATTTGATTTAAATGGCTTAGTTGCCTTTGTTGACCAAGTTTTAAATATCTAATAAAGTTTTTTTAGATATTTAATCAAGTTGATCAAATTAAAGGTGAAATGAAATTGAAATTATTTTCTTGTATTTGGCTTGGCCAAATTCGGCCAAGGCTAAAAGTGAAGCAAGTATTTATAGTTTTCATTTCATTTTCATTTGATAACCTAATACACTTTACAAAGAACCCCCATTAAAGAAACAAGAGAAAGCAAGTGAGGAAGAAAATAGAAACTAAAGAAGAAAGCTTGGATTTAGTAAGTTTTTCTAACTTACTATAGAAGAAAAATGTTCCTTATGATATAGGCAACATCGTGTGATGTTCTTAAGTTATTCTTTTCTTTATTCTTTGTGTTTTTGATGATGGAAGTTTTGTTGGAAGTGTTGAGCATGTGTGATGAATGAAGCTTGTGACTATTGTAGTTGTAAGCATTCTTTTATGGTTTTGGAACCTTGTTGCTAATCTAGAGTTTTTGATCCACTCTAAGATGACCTAGATTTGATCTTGAGTTGTTTCATTGTGTTGAGACTTTGATTGGATGGAAGAATGATGAAAAGTAATTGATTTAAACCATTTGGTCTAATTTGTCCAATTTGAAGAAATTGAAAAATTAGGGTGCATGACTAATTCCAAAATTGGGGCTTTTCATTTATGTTGTGTATTTGGATGTTTATATGATTCATATAACGTTTCATGTTGATTGGATTACATCTTGATGTGTTTTGATGCATGAAATGACAAAATGCACAACCCACCCCCCCTAGGTGCATTCGGCCAAATGAAAGAAATTTGGGGATTTTGTTGCTTTTGGTGTTTTGATATTTTGAACATGCTAAGTTCATCTTAAAAATAATTTAGAATCATTCAAAAATGATTTGATCAATTTCGGATTAAAATGGACTAAATACCAAGTGTAAGGGCAATTCGGTAAATTCACTTAAATATGATTTATTTGAATTTTATTTCTTAATTTGATTATTGGAATATTAAATAAATATGTTTATTTAATCAATCCGAGAAAAAGTTTTGAAATCGGAAAAATTTGATTTTCCACCACTTCCGCTGCGTTACCGGATTTAGCCCCTAAAAACCCCTACAAAATGGTATCAGAGCGAGTCTGATTCTAGGCCCCCTAAAATGATTAGATTTAATTAAATCAATGTTTAATCATGTTTCCTTAACTTTATAACATGCTTATTATAATCTAATTTGGTTAGATTTAGGGTGTATGACACTTAGCGAAAAATCCCTGATTAATAAGGTTTTAATGTAATTATATATTCGATTCATGTTATGTGGTCCGTCTTGTCAATACGGTTTATGAATACTTCTCTGTGACTACACCCGAGACCGTGCCTCTGCTGTGAGGGTGTAGCCGATAGAGATTTATTTATACCGGATGTCTATCAGATACTAGATAAATTCAAGCGAAAGCGGAATTCTGAACGTGCCCTAGCTGTCAGGATTACGTAAGTAACTTGAGTTTATCATTGACGAGTTTAACCTTGGTACGTCTCCTTGTGGGCCTGCCTTCGCAGCGACAATGAGAAACGACCAGGACCGGAAACCCATGAGTCACTATTGAGTGATTGACAAATGAGTTGTCTACCTGATGAATATACGTAGGCGAGACCGTGCCTCTGCTGTGAGCTGAAATATATTCACGGGATCCACTTTTCACTATTTGTATTTAATTTAAAGATTAAATCTTTGTATTCTGTTTAGGGACTACAGTATTGCATGATTTAGTGGGAGATGCATTTTTAGATTAAAAATCCATGATCTAGTTTATGCTTTTGATATTATATGAAACTGCTTAATTTCTGCTAACCGTTTTTCGTGATCTATATGATAGATTGGCGATGGCGGGACAATCCACAAATCAGTTTGCGCGTATGCTTGATGTGAACAAACTGAAAGGCGCTGAGAACTTCGCTGACTGAGAATTGGATTTGAGGGTTGTCCTCGATTCCGAAAAGCTGGGATATGTTCTTGAGGGTCCGTTGCCCCTTGCTGTGGGTGCGGATGCTTCGAATGAGGAACGCCAAGTTTTTGAAACTTGGAAGGATGATGATTTAAGGGTTAAATCATACATCATTTGTTCACTGTCTCCGAAACTCAAGAACAATACTACTATGGTATGCTAGATTCCTATAGTATGATGACGCGATTGAGACAATCGTTTGAGAACCAAGAACAAGTGATTGTTCACAAAGTCGCAATGGAACTGTTCCATGCGCGTCTGGATGAGGGGCAAGATGTTAGCCAACATGTTCTTCAGTGATCGATTTGATCGATCAATTGAGGCAACATAATCTCATCTTGAATGACATTCTCGGTAGGAGTGTCATTCTTGGTTCACTTCCCCAGCTTCATATCGCCAGTTCGTGATGTACTTCAACATGAATGGGACTGTCTGTACCTACCAGGAGCTACATAGGATATTGCTCACGGAAGAATGGGACCTTAAGAATGGAGTACCGACTACCGACTCGCCCTCCTAGATCTACTTCTCTTTCTGCTTCTTCCCAATGATGGTCCAAGGGAAAGAGAAGAAAGAAAAGAAGAAGAAGAAGGCTTTTGGTCCTCAACAACAGGCGAAGATTGCTAAGCCCAAGAGGGCTTCTGAAGACAAATGCCACCACTGCACTGACGCGCAAAGTCGGGCATTGGAAATGGAATTGTCCTGATTACATCTCTTAGCTGAGGAGAGATAGAGCATCTACATCAGGTACATTTATTTTTCCAGTTATTGATTTATCTTTGGCTTGTGAAGCCGTTACATCCAACTAGATTTTAGACTCTGCTTGTCCCATTCACATTTGCAATTCGTTGCAGGTGCTGAAGGAAAGTAGGATTCTGAAGCCCGGGGAGATGTAGTTGCGGTTCGGGAGTGGAGACTCTTTGGATGCAGTTGCAGTTGGAGTATGCGAGATCTCATTGCCGAATGAGACACTTTTGTTAAATGAATGATATTTTGTACCTGGATGTGTAGCTAATATTATATCACTTTTTTATATTGGATACAGAAGGCTTTTGTATTAATATTAAGAACAGTTTTTTATATTTATATGATAGTAATAATATTCAGATCCTTTGTGTCCAAACCAGCATGGTCATTATACATTGCAAACTTCAAAAATATATATTAAATATTGGAGTTAATAAACGTAGTTTACCTGTAATAATAATACTGAACTTTGGCATATGAGGCTTGGTCACATTGGCGTTAAATGCCTTACCCAATTGGTTAGGAATGGTTTGATACCAGATCTTACCATTGAATCCTATCCAACTTGTGAATCATGTATTCAGGGTAAGATGACCAAAGCCCCATTTTCAGGTGTTGGACACCGTGCACCAACTTACTGGAACTCGTACATTCTGATGTATGTGGTCCACTAAGTCAAACTGCTCACAGTGGTTATTCGTACTTCATACCTTTACCGATGATCTGTCACGGTACGGTTATGTCTATTTGATGTGACATAAATTGGAAACCTTTGAAAAGTTCAAAGAGTTCCGAAATGAAGTAGAAAAAACAAACTAGTAAATATTAAATGCCTTCAATCTGATCGAGGCGGCGAATATATGAGTGGTGAGTTCATGGATTATATGAAGGAGAATGTGATTCTCGCTCAATATACTCCTCCAGGTACTCCACATCACAATGGAGTGTCTAAAAGGAGAAATCAGACTTTATGGATATGGTCCGATCAATGTTGAGTTTCAACAGATTTGCCCTATTACTTATGGGGCTACTCTCTCTTAAAAGCCGCACATCTTTTGAACAAGATTCTTCAAAATCTGTTCCTACGACTCCGTATCAGATATGGTTCGGTAGAAGACCAAATCTTAATTATATTAAGGTTTGGGGTTGTCCTGCCTATGTCAGGGTGACTCAGCAAGATAAGCTTTCGCCTCGAGGGCAAAAGTTTATGTTTGTTGGATATCCTTCGAATACGAGGGGATATCTGTTCTATGATACCGAGCATCGAGCATCGAATGTGTTCGTAGCTCGCTTCGCAAAATTTCTAGAAGTAGAATTTTTGTCAGAAGGTGGTAATCATAAACAAGTTGAGCTTGATGAAGTCCAACCTGAAAACAACGAACCAACGGAGGAACCTGAAGTTCAAGTAGATGAAGGACCTTCAACACACACACTCCGTAGGTCGGAAAGGGTATCTAGACCTCCTGAACGCTTGTATTTGATACAAGAAAAGAGTCTGGATGTTCTATTAGTTGAAGAGACATATCATTTCACCTATAGAGAATCGATGTTGGACATCAACTCCGTGAAATGGCAAAGTGCCATGAAATCCGAGATAGACTCAATGCATGAGAATCAAGTTTGGGACTTGGTTCCACTTCCCGAAGGAATTGTTCCTATCGGTTGTAAATGGGTTTACAAGAGGAAGCGCGGGCCTGACGGTAAGTTTGAAACTTACAAGGCCCGACTGGTAGCAAAAGGTTACACGCAGCGACCTGGCGTTGACTACGATGAAAGTTTTTCGCCTGTAGCAATGCTTAAGTCTATTCGGATTTTGCTTTTTATAGCTTCGTATCATGACTACGAGATTTGGCAAATGGATGTCAAAACGGTTTTTCTAAATGGATTTCTTGATGAAGAAATCTATATGGAACAGCCGGAAGGTTTTGCGTCCAGCGAAAACTCGGGCATGGTATGTAAGCTTAAGAAGTCCATTTATGGACTTAAACAAGCTTCACGAAGTTGGAATCTTCGATTCGACGAGATTATTAGATCGTCTGGTTTTCTCAAGAATTCGGAAGAATCCTGTGTATATCAGAAGGTCAGTGGGAGCATGGTCGTATTTTTAGTCCTATACGTTGATGACATCCTAATCATTGGGAATGATTTAGGTATGTTACAAAGCATCAAAGCATACCTCTGTAAGAATTTCTCCATGAAGGACCTGGGAGAAGCTTCCTATGTTTTAGGGATAAAACTCTATAAGATAGACAAGGAGGCTGATTGGGTATCCCAATCAACGTACGTAGATAAGATCTTGGAACGGTATAGTTTTGGTAACTGTAAGACAGCAAACATACCGTTCAGACATGGGATTCATCTTTCAAAGAAGATGTGTCCACAAACAGAAGATGAGAAGGTTAGAATGTCTAACCAACCTTATGCTTCGTGTTTGGGTAGCATAATGTATGCCATGTTATGTACGAGACTTGATATCAGTTTCGCTGTTAGCGTAACTAGTCGGTATCAGTCCAATCGAGGTAATGACCATTGGATGGCCATTAAACATATCCTAAAGTATCTTAAAGGTACCAAGGATAAGTTAATAATTTATGGAGGAAACGAACTGCAGGTTAATGGGTATACAGACTCCGATTTCCAATCGGATCCCGATAATAGAAAGTCTACATCTGGATTTGTCTTTACCCTTAACGGAGGTGCAGTTTGTTGGAAGAGTTCCAAACAGGGATCGACAGTAGATTCCACCACTGGGGCGGAATATATTGCAGCTTCTGAAGCGGCAAAAGAGGCTGTGTGGATAAAGAACTTTATCACAGAATTGGGAGTTGTCCCAAGTATCGAGAATGTGATTCCGTTATACTGTGATATTACTGGAGCCATTGCGCAAGCAAAGGAACCGAGGGCGCATCAGAAGTCGAAGCATGTGGAACGCAAGTACCGCATCATTCGAGAGATCGTGTCGCAAGGGGATATTGTCGTGTGCAAGGTACCGAGTGAAGATAATGTAGCAGACCCGCTAACGAAGGCCATACCTCCGAATCTATTTGATAAACACGTGGATTCGATGGGTATTAGAAACAATCGATATTGGCACTAGAGAAAGTGGGAGATTTTGTTGGGGTTGGTGCTCAGAGCGCCAATTCCCGGTTGTATTTCTTTGAATACTTATGTAAAACATTATTATGAATAATATATGCAGTTTCTATAATATAATGTATCTTTTTATATGGTAAAGACGTAATGACCTTAGAATGATTAGTCATGGTACTGTTGCAAAAGCGTCGCAACTGACATTGAGTAGTATCATGACGTTGTCATTCTCAGACAGTTCCTGGTCAAGGTTTACACTACTTGGTCAGTAAAGTAAACCCGTTGAGACCGGTACATGTCGTATACTGGAATATATGATTCCAATGGTTTCTCAATGAACCATTAGTCTTGGAGATTAGTATAGACGTGTGGGTGTTTATAGCGGATAAACACTGAACGACTCACTGAAGATTCTTAATGGATGGTACACCAACGTCAATAAGAATCTTCTCGGGTTGAGTAGCACTTGTGATTCTTAGACTTGAGATGCCATTGTGGGCACATGAAACATCTTCTACACTTAGATGGGAGTCACGTCACCGATCTATTTAGATCAGACCTCCGCCTGTTCGTTGGGTGTAGATAGATCCTCAGGGTGTCCTATGTGTATCAAGATAGGATCCGTCAATTCTGTGTACCAGAGCATAGATAGTCCATATGATTAGCAATCAGATAAAACCATGTGCCCGTGGTAAAGTTTAGAAACTATTTCTAAACATTCTTTTAGAGATTGCTAATAGAATAGTCGACTGGATAATCCCCATAGAGATTTGACGTTTACATCTATATCTATGGGATTTATCCGGATACCTGTGACGGAGGAATTATACATTTGCCATGACCTCGACCTGTATGATTCAGCGAGATTATCCGTGATCGTCATAATTTATTGGTGGATAAATTAGGGACACTAAATTTGATTTCGTGACGGATATACCCGAATCTAGAGAGTCTCAATAATGAAATATACTCGTAGAGCACTAGAGCAACACATATATAAATAATGTTGATTATTTATAAAGTCGTTTAAAGGTTAAACGCAAAATACATGCTAAAGGGACCCGATAGTCATTTGATTAATTATTGTGTGTTTACATTTAATACTTGATTAATTTAAATACACATTAATTAATAGTCAAATTGAGATATTTGACTTATATCCTATATGATATATGTTTTTGATATTTATGTAAATATTATACATATATTTAATATATATTGTATTGATTAATTAATTAATTATTTAATTGTTAAATGATTAAATTATTAAATATAAATATCTTAACTTAGGATATTTGATTTAAATGGCTTAGTTGCCTTTGTTGACCAAGTTTTAAATATCTAATAGTTTTTTTAGATATTTAATCAAGTTGATCAAATTAAAGTGAAATGAAATTGAAATTATTTTTCTTGTATTTGGCTTGGCCAATTCGGCCAAGGCTAAAAGTGAAGCAAGTATTTATAGTTTTCATTTCATTTTCATTTGATAACCTAATACACTTTACAAAGAACTCCATTAAAGAAACAAGAGAAGCAAGTGAGGAAGAAAAGAAGAAACTAAAGAAAAGCTTGGATTTAGTAAGTTTTTTCTTACTTACTATTAGATAAGAAAATGTTCCTTATGATCTAGGCAACATCTTGTGATGTTCTTAAGTTATTATTTTCTTTATTCTTGTGTTTTTGATGATGGAAGTTTTTTTTGGAAGTGTTGAGCATGTGTGATGAATGAAGCTTGTGACTATTGTAGTTGTAAGCATTCTTTTATGGTTTTGGAAACCTGTTGCTAATCTAGAGTTGTTGATCCACTCTAAGATGACCTAGATTTTATCTTGAGTTGTTTCATTGTGTTGAGACTTTGATTGGATGGAAGAATGATGATTAAAGTAATTGATTTAACCAATTTGGTCTAATTTGTCCAATTTGAAGAAATTGAAAAATTAGGGTTTATGAGTAATTCCAAATTTTGGGGCTTTTCATTTATGTTGTGTATTTGGATGTGTATATGATGCATATAAATTTTCATGTTGATTGGATTACATCTTGATGTGTTTTGATGCATGAAATGACAAAATGCACAAACCTCCCCTCCCCTTTAGGTGCATTCGGCCAATGAAAGAAATTTGGGGATTTGGTTGCTTTTGGTGTTTTGATATTTTGAACATGCTAAGTTCATCTTAAAAATGATTTAGAATCATTCAAAAATGATTTGATCAATTTCGGATTAAAATGGACTAAATACCAAGTGTAAGGGCAATTCGGTAAATTCACTTAAATATGATTTATTTGAATTTTATTTCTTAATTTGATTATTGGAATATTAAATAAATCTGTTTATTTAATCAATCCAAGAAAAAGTTTTGAAATCGGAAAATTTTGATATTCCACCGCTTCCGCTGCGTTACCGGATTTAGCCCCTAAAAACCCCTACAAAAGGTTTATGAAATGTAATAAATACAAAGTCATACCGAGTAAATTAAAGAATAAATTAATATGATATTGGAGTTTGCTAAATACAATGAATTAAGATCATCACATATATGACCATCATTATGATAAAATTGATGTTCCTTATGTAGCGGAAATTATTAGAACTTTTCAATTTTATCTGGTCATGTCCAATATAATCTTATTATATAAAATACATTAATTTTTATGTCTCTACATAATATAGTTTGGATAGAACTATTTCATTCATAATGAAATGAACTGTATTTATGACTTTGGATTTGAAGATTCTCAAATTAAAATCATAGTCATGGATAAATTTTGATTATTACTCTTTATATTTTATCTATGCATATATGTATGTAACATTTTACATATATATATGTGTTTAATTTAAAGCTAAATAAATAATCCCGGAATTTTCATGAATTTTATAAAGTAATTCAAAATGCATACATGGAATAAAATCGAATCATAAATTTATTAATAAACCATGTTTCGAACACATTTGCTTGTCGGGCATAAAAATCCCAACAAACTCCCACTTGCCCTAAAGCAAATGAGACATATCTCTAATCCTCAATCCTTCTAGATGCCCCTCAAAACTCTTTGCAGGCACCGTCTTGGTAAAAGGATCAGCTAGATTCTCTGCAGATGGAATCTTCAGAAACAAACACATCTTCGCGTTTCACAATGTCCCTAATCACATGATATTTCCTCTCAATATGTTTTGATCTCTTGTGGCTTCTTGGTTCTTTGGAATTAGCCACTGCACCACTATTATCACAATAAAGTGGCAATGGCTTGTCCATATCCGGAACCACTTCCAGATCAGTAAAGAACTTTCGGAGCCAATCCGTTTTTTTGGCAGCTTCACAAGCAGCCACATATTCAGCTTCCATAGTTGAATCAGCAACACATGATTGTTTGACGCTTCTCCAAACTATAGCTCCCCCACCAAGAGTAAATACTGATCCAGATATCAACTTTTGATCATCTGTATCTGATTGAAAATCAGAATCAGTATATCCAATCGGAATCAAATCCCTGCCAGAATAAACAAGCCTATAATTTCTCGTTCTCCGTAGATACTTGAGAATATGCTTAACTGCTACCCAATGATCTAATCCTGGATTTGACTGAAAATGACTAACTATTCCCACTGCATAGCATATATAAGGTCTTATGCATAACATAGCATACATCAAGCTCCCCACTGCCGACGCATATGAAATATGTCTCATCTCTTCTTCCTCTTGGGGGTGTCGAAGGACACTGCCTTTTAGAAAGAACAACTTCATGACGGGAAGGTAAATTACCTTTCTTAGAGTTTTGCAATGAATATCTAACAAGCATCATGTCAATATACAGGCCTGAGACAGGGTAGTAGCTTTTTCTTGCGATCTCTAATTAGACGGATCCCAAGAATATAACTTGTTTCTCCCAAATATTTCATTTGGAATTGTTCAGCCAGCCAAGCCTTTACGTCTGATAATAGTTCTACATTATTCCCAATAAGTAGAATATCATCAACATAAAGTATTAGAAAGACCACTCGTTTGTCCTTGATTAATTTATAAACACAAGATTCATCAGGATTTTGGATAAAGCCATAAGATTTGATTGCCTCATCAAATCTCATGTTCCAAGATCTGGACGCTTGTTTAAGTCCATAGATAGACCTTTACAACTTGCAAACCTTTTTTTTTCGTCCTTGCTTATAAAATCTTATGGTTGCTCCATATAGATGGTCTCTTCAAGATAGCCATTCAAAAAGGCTGTCTTGACATCCATCTTCCAAATTTCATAATCATAATGAGCAGCAATGGAAAGCAAGATTCGAATGGACTTGAGCATGGCTACTGGTGAAAAAGTTTCCTCATAGTCAACTTCTTCTTTTTGGGTATAACCTTTTGCCACTAGCCTTGCTTTGAATGTCTCTACATTACCGTTCATTCCCCTCTTTCTTTTGTAGATCCATTTGCACCCTATAGGATTTACTCATTCAGGTAGATCTACAAGCTCCCAAACTGAGTTGGAATATATATTCATTCATCTCAAGTTTCATAGTCTCAAGCCATTTATATTTGTCATGATCTTCCATTGCACATCTATATGTCAATGGGTCATCTCTTCCATCATAAGTGATAGCAACTTGTGTTTCACCTTCTATATCGAAAAGGTAGTCGTACTATCATCCCACTACGATGAGGTGGTAAGATGTTCTGACTCAAAGATGTGGTATCCTCGCTTTGTGGAACAACAATCCTAGCAGGTTGTGACTGATCTCATCAGATTTTAATTCCTCCAAGACTATCTTGCTTTGAGGTTTGAAGTCTGTCATATAATTATTCTCAAGAAACGTGGCATTTGTCGACAAAAATACATTATTATCTCGAGTATTATAAAACACACCTCCCCTAGTGCCTTTTCCATATCCTACAAAGAAATAAACTTCAGAACGCATTTCCAACTTTGTTGTCTTACCCATTAGCACGTGTGATGGGCACCCTCATATACGAAAGTGACTCAAACTGGGTTTGTGGCCACTCCATAACTCTAAGGGTGTTCTAGGTACTGACTTAGATGGAACCACATTCAAAATATATGATGATGTTGGTATAGCATACCCCCTAAATGATTTTGGGAGTGAAGAATAACTCAACATGGAACGAATTATGTCGAGTAAAGTTCGATTCCTCCTCTCAGCTACATCATTTTGCTGAGGTGTACCAGGTGCAGTTAGTTGGGATAAAATCTCATACTCTAATAGGTGATCTTTGAATTCATTATCAAGGTATTCACCTCCTCGATCTGATCGAAGGCACTTGTTTGATTTACCTAATTTTTTTTCCGTTTCGATTTGGAATTCCTTAAACTTTCCAAAATTTTCAGATTTATGTATCATTAGGTAAACATAACTCAATCTTGAGTAATCATCAACAAAAGTAACGAAGTACTCATAACCACCTCTTGCTTGTGTATACATAAGTCCGCAAACATCTGAATGTATGAGCTTTAGTTGTTCTTGGGCCCTATTGCCTTTTGCAGAGAAATGCCTCTTTGTTATCTTACCTTCAAGAAATGACTTACAGACTGGTAGAGTACCAACATTTAGTTCTTTTAAAGGACCATCATTTACAAGCCTATTTATCCTATCAAGATTTATATGACCAAGTCTTAGGTGCCATAGATATGTGTTATCAGTGTGAGAAATCTTTTGTTTCTTTGTTTTAGGCAATTCTACTTTGAACATTTCAACATTCAATAGTGAATTAACATTGGGCCTTATTACATAGAGCCCATTTTCAATAAAACCAGAACAAATATTCAAACCATTTCTTGAAATAACAACTGATTTATTATCAAAAGAAACTGAATAAGATTGTTCATAAAGTCGAGAAACTGAAATGAGGTTTCTAGTAAACCCCGGTACGAAATAAACATTATTCAAAAATAAAAATTTTATTATTCTCAACATAAATTTTTATCTGTCCTATTATCGATACTGAAACTAAAGCGCATTCCCAACTCTCAAAGTAAAGTCTCAATCAGCAAGTCTTGTGTATGAATCAAGCTTCTGTAAGAAACAACAAATATGATTAGTCGCCCATGAATCAATTATCCATGGTGATAAATCATTTTTAACTAAACAAGATTCAGTAACAAGTAAATCTGATTTACCTTTCTTCTTCTGTTTCAGCTCTTCGAGATACTGCTTGCATTTTCTCTTCCAATGCCCATCAATTCCATAATGGAAACATTTTCCTTTGGCTTTTTCTGGGTGGAGCCATTCTTATTTCCTTGACTGTTGTTTGGCTTGTTCTTTTTATTGTTGTTCCCTACTGCTTTCTCAGTTCCTGAACTCTTACATTTATTCTTATTTCTCTTTCTCTTCTTTAGAGAAGAGTTAGAGGTAGAAGGTTCAGCAACATTTGATTCTCCTTTCTTCTCCACGGAAGTAGACTCAAAAGTTGTGAGTCGTTAAGAAATCCAGTCAAATTATAACTCAACTTATTCATGAAGTAATTGCTTTTGAACTGAAGAAATTGTGGGCTAAGGCTTTCCAAAATCATGCCCACTTGTGTGCCTTCATCTATTGTAGCCCCATTGATTTATGCCTCATGAATTGTACTAATCATCATTAGCACATGTTCACGAACAAGAGTTCCAGCTTTCATTTTGCAGTTCATGACTTTCTTGAATGCTTCATGTTTAGCTTGATCAGAGGGTTTGCCTCTGTCTTTTCATGTTTTGTATTAAGCACGCCAGACATGGCAGCAAGCAAATAACAACGAGCTTTATCATTTGCTCGAATCCAATTTTCATAGGCATCTTTGATGGTTTTATTGGCATTCACAGCAAATTCTGGAGGACATTCCTCCATCAGGACAAACTTCAGGTTATCTAGCACAAGAGTTATATTCATATTTTTCTTCCACTTAGCAAAGTTATCACCAGTTAATTTTTCAGTAGCAAACAATGATATGATTGGATTTGACATATTTCTGAAATAATTAAAAAAAATATTCTAAATTATTCCATGCATAATCAAAATAAATTTGGCATAGTAATCATGATTCATATGCAAAACACAAAAATATATATGCACTATTATAGCCTCGTAAAATTTAATAAGCATATTTTGTTGCCTTAGGGTCGATAACAACACCTTATTAAAATAGAGACAATCTCAATTAATAAATTTTTTTCAAAATATCTCATATTTTCAAAATTTATTAATAACTGATTTTTGGTCTAAATGTAATTAACACGTCTAACTACATTTATGTGAGTGTAACCCACTATTTTGGATCCTTAAAATTTAACTCATAATAACCACCTTATGGTAAGTTAATAATGAAATGCATTTTATAAATCATATCGTAAGAAGTACAACCTTGATATTAACCTAAGCGAACACTCTCATTAGGGAGGATAAAATTAAAGTCATCACGAAGCCCCACACTTAGATTTCACGATGTTACATTAATGGTGGAGACCAAATGACGTTTCGACAAACTACCCGCTCCAACTCATTATTTTAAGTTTAGTGATTTTATGTATAAAAACATCTAATGTTTTGAAAACTTAGCAAAAAAAGACCAAGAAATCAATATTAAAGGTCTTCAATTACCAAGTTAATTGTTTCATAATAAAATTACACGCTTTACTAATAAAACTTAAATTCATTATGAAACATCTAAGTTATAAAATAATAAATGATATAAACATTTATTAGAAATGCTTAGAACTAAATTTTGTGACATTACAAATTTTAACGATTTAAAATTAATTCACAAATTTTATTTAATCGACTAATCGATAAAATTCTAAAATAGTTTTTAATCAAATTATAAAATATTTACAATCATAAATAAATTTATGAAAATGCACATGTATGTATGACATGTTATAATGCAAGAGTATGCATTGTGCTAATTCTATATGACATTTATAATATGCATGAGTATAAACATTTTATAATTCACACAAAATAAATAAATTTGGATATTAACTGGGTTGATAATTTGGATATTTCAAAAATTACAAATAACCAAAAATAAAATTATATTAATCTCAAATCTGGAAAAAAATATAATTAAATTTCCAAGTGACTTTCACAAAAAATTTTTTTTTTTTTATATATACTGTCGCACAGTGGCCAATCTCACTACCGCACTGTGCGGCTGGCTGCTGCCCAATAGCAGCGAGACTGCTGCATGAGCAGCAGTCTCCCTGCTGCATATATGTGCAGCAGCGAGGCTGCTGCATATGCAACAGTGCATTGTGCAACAGTCTCACTGCTGCACAGTGCAGTAAATAAAATTAGGAAAAATAATTATATTTAGTGAAAAATATTGTCTTTGTCCATCGTCTATTTGGCTTGATCTTGATCTCGAATAATTACAAATAATTTACAATTACATAAATAAATACCCATTTAATTTTTGCGTTAACATATCCAATATATAAAACATAAAATTAAAATTCTAACCCAAAGTCAACCATACAATTAATGATTAATATTCATAGATTCATCATCACATGATAATAAAAAAAAAATGCATAACCTACTCTTTTATATACATATAAAAAAGATTTACAATAAATCATTCTTATTAATATACTAGAATAAATACGACCGCTCATGATGCCATTTGTTGGTTTTCAAAGTTCATGCGCAACGAAAATCATGTTCAGTAACGGGAAAAAAATATTTTCCATGAACAATAAAAACCAGATCCGTATTTTCTAGTATATTAATAACATAAATATTTAGAACTTAAATCAGAAATATACATGTAGATCTGGATCTCTATAAATCACGATTCTTTGAACCACGATCTTCCTCGACTTATCTCCTCACCTCCAACGGCACGTGTGAGCGTGAAAATAATTAAGAAGAACACTCTAATTTATGTGAAGCATCTGTGTACTCAACACATGAGACGAATCTTGAATGCTATTTTCTTTTTAGTTTTCTCAAAACCAAAACAAAGAAAAAACAAAAAGAAAACTCTTTTTGTCTTTTGTTGTTGTTCTTTTGATTTTTGATCAAAATATCAACTCTCTTTCTTTACCAACACAGCTCACGGTTTTTATTAAAAAAAAAAAGAGTTTCTCCTTGATCAATTTTTGATCAAATAGAATTCTTATCTTTTCAAAACCATGTCAAGCAAATCCATTAAGGATATTATTAATTTTCATTTTCAAAAAATCAAAATAAAATCCTTTAATATTTATCCTATAAATTATCAAAGATAATTCATTAAAAAATAATTTTCAAAGTTTTCAAAATTTGAAAATATTATCTCATTAAATTAAAATTTAATTAATCAAATTAATTAAATATTAATTTTCATAATATAATAAATAAATCATTATCTATTGATAAATACATTTGGACAACCTTTGTCATAATTTCCAAACAATAGTTATATGGAATAATTAGAGTGCAAAATAATTCATAATTATTTTATATAATTCCCAACTATTTTTCTTCGCAATTATTATCGTTCGATCACTGATATAAGACGACGAGGGGACCGTTGGACCTATAATTCTAAGCTCCAATAATTCTGTCGATTAATTATAAACTCTTTTATTAATCAAACAAAATTATTAATTCTGAAGTAACTCCACTAAATACCCAAAAATTGCACTCTCAGAATTATAGAATTAATTACTCAAAGTATTCGTTCATTGATATAGTCATTACCTATGCAATGATCTGTTAGGGTTGGTGCTCAGAGTGCCAATCTGGAACAATTCTATTTTTGGTGATGAAAATGTTGTCTTATGAATGTATTGGATGTATTTTGGTTGTTGGAACAATTGCCAGAAATTGTTTCGGAGTTGAAATAAGCGAAAACGGTAAAAAACGGCGTTACCGGGTGACGTTTGAGCCAACCGAGTGACAGCTATCTAAACAGTGATTTTTTCACTGTTCTGGCAGCACATGCACTGCCCTAACACTATTGAGGCTGACATGGGCAGTCCGGTGGTCGGTTTGGTCAAAAATGCGTTTTACGTCATTTTACGGAAAAACATTTTTCGTAAAAGTTTTGCGACGTTTCATATATATTTATGTCGTTATTTGATATCGAATAAATGTTTAGGTGAAATATGAATAAATTATTCATATTAGATATTGAATAATTTGTTTGGTAATTTGAAAAAGTTTTCAAATTACGATTTCATCCGAATCGCGCTTCCGCTGCGCCCTTCGCCCAAAACCCCAACATGATCCTCCATAACATATTCGTAAAGGAGATAGGTATAAAAAATCCATTAACCCCTCCAATTACATCTTTTTCTTTGACTTCCATTAGTTCTCAAGTGAACAATTAATTCATAACTTTTATGAATTTGCGCGCTAATCGTTCAGGTCCTGAACTAACAAACAAGGGAATCTTATGAACGAATTTCATTGTATCAGGTTAGCATTCCCAGCTATTCATTCAACTCATTCCCAAAATACAAGGTTAATGAAATGTAATAAATACAAAGTCATACCGAGTAAATTAAAGAATAAATTAATATGATATAGGAGTCTGCTAAATACAATGAATTAAGATCATCACATATATGACCTCCGATACCAAAACCTCGGGTCGCTCTCTGCTACGTCCCTACCACCACATTAAGGGCATAAACGGCACTTATGGCCTCGGCGCCCACACTTCGGGTGAACAGGACTCACAGAGGAGACCGCCTAAGACAATGATCGAGGGTGTGTTTCCAACTATTTTCTGATTCACAAGATCCACCGGTGTGACGAGTGAAGAGCATACTCATAGAGATAGATAGAGGTGAACTGAAAACTCATGGATAAGTAATAGTAGCTGAGGGAAGACTTCATCGTGCTTTGAGAGAGAACCTAAGAGTTACTTAGCAAAACATTAGAGGTAAATTAAACTAGGATTTTTATTGATTTCCAAACTTGATTACAAACTGAAAACCTCACTCCTTATATAGTTGGAGGAGAGGAAACACAAAGCATCTTTGGTGGCACAAGACCCCACACCAAAGGGATAAGATCAAAAAAAAAGACCACTCATTTAACTAAAGCAAAAAGCTAAAGAAAATGAATCTACTTTTACAAAAGCAAAAGCAAAAGAAAAGATTCTAAAGCAAAGATGCTAAAGCATGATAAAGACATAAAGATAAAGCACACTAATAATGATGTCTAAAGCATGAATTATTGAAAACAAAGAGACAAACTATCATGATTACGGGAAATAATCATGAGGCTGGAGATCTTCTAGAGGGTCATCCTCATATTGACATTCTTCCCACTGAGCTTTAGCCTTGCTGGTCATAGGAATGCCACTATTGATGATTCTAGCAGAAAGGCTATGAGGAAAATTGATCTTGTTGCATCCTTGTATGATACATCTGGATGATTCCTCTATGGTGATGAATCGTCGCCAAACTTTATCATTTATATTACATTCCAGGCTTCTGCGGACGTAATCTGCTGAAAAAGCTCTGATCCTGTGGGTGTGTCTTGATGACAGAGCTTCTGGAAAAAAGGTTATCATTGCCAAAGTATTTCCCAGGCTTTGGTCTTGTTGGCCAATGAGCAAGCTTCCATGAAGAGAGACAGGTCAAAGGGATAATCTGGATTAGATGCATCGGAGGGTAAATGTTCAGATAATATTATGTCAATTCTGGAGAGATAGAATCAATCCAAACATTGACACTTCCATGTCGCTCGTACCATCTCCTTATTTCATTGCAGACATTAGGAGGAAATAATCTGAGATTTTCCGCATCAATACCCAAATAGTCGGACTGAATAGAATTTTTCCCCAGAACAAAACCATTGAGGAAACCATGTTCATACAAGTCTTCTAAATCCCATTCATAGTTCTGGAAGAAACTTTGACTCTTGATGAATATTGTGGAATGAAATGTTTCAAAACCACAATGGACAATAACATCATTGTACTGAGTCATTCCGTCGGACTTTCCATCCCAGATACTTCTGAGAATAGAACACCATTTCCGAAAACATGATGGAGGGGTGCCTAGAATATCTTCTGCAATTTCACTAGGCAGTGATGCTTCAGGATGATCAAACAGACTTTCGTAAAATTGATCCTTGAGGCAATCCGTGTAGGTTGGATCAATAATGGCTCTTGAATGGACTGGCCATCTTGAGAATTTCTCTTGGATAATTGTCTTAGTCTTTTTATTACCAAGACTGAGCTCCTTGGGGATATTCGTCATGATCTGTTGTAATTCCTGAATCTTGTCATTAAAGATGAACTTTCTTTTATAAGGGTTGTAACCCTCGATTTCTTCTTTAGGAAGGAAGCTCTCCAGTATCCAAGCTTGAATAGTAAGGTCGGCGTCTTTCATGGTGACAAGACGTAAAGAGGCAAGGTCATTATCCTGTAAGATCTTTTGTCGAGAGATCTTTGAGACCTTGATGCTTTTCAAGAATCGTTCAAACAGCTTTACAGATGTTACTGTTGGTTTCTATTAAGGTCCCGGATCGATTAAGCATGAAAAACATTGCGAATACACATCGACGAAGTTGCAGAATACTTACATCGATCGATTGAGCGAAGTGGAGAGAACAAAAACTGATTTTGCTCGGTAGTGGACTGCTCACTGCAGTGTAGTGAATTTCCTCACTGGTTTCGGTTTTGAGCTCCAAGAATCAAGCTCCAAGCTTCGTCGAACGGTTCCCAGCTCATGGGTGAGCTTCCTTATCACCTTCGCATGTCCCGTAAGTGTGCTAGCACTTGTGATTTTGCCACAAAATCACACTCCAAGCTTCCCACACAGCTCACTATTTTGTCAAAACCAGTAAGCTTTTACAGCCCCTTGGGCGTGAGTTTAGGAGAGAAAGAGAGAAGGAGAGATGTGTTGAATTGTTTGAAAAAATGGTATATGTTTCTTTTATATTTTCCAAAAATATATAAATGATTTACCAAATAATTTTACAAAAGTCAAATGGTGTAAAAAATAATTGATTTCAAAAATCAATTCATATACCAAACATTCCAACCACTCCACTAACTCACATCATGTCATATCACTCAATCAAATTGTCACATCACTCAAAGTGACATGATTTGACGCTTGATGTGACGCTAGATGCGACTAGCGATTTGACGTGCCGCACTCGAATTCGAAATGCGAATGCGCTCGCAAATTATCTCGGGCTCGGGTTCGCTAATTCCAAATTAACGAATTTTCCATTGCGTCGTAATTAAATGATTACGCCTAGCGAAGTCACTATTCACGTCGCTAACGAATTAATTCTAAATTAATTCGCTCGCCCGAATTAAAATCTAATTTTAATTCCGCGTCAAAATCTAATTTCGTTTAATATATCAAATATATTAATTTAACCGATTAATTCCAAATTAATCGTTATCTCTCTTTAATGGATATTTTATTCCAGATAAAATATCACCACAATTAATCCCAGATTAATTTTCTCTCTCTTCTAATTAATCCCAGATTAATATAGAGTGCGAGTTATACGTCATCGGTGAATCTTTGGGAAGCGACCCATGAGATCCCCGGATATGTTGGTAGTGAATTCGGTCGTCGGACTATCCGAACACGTAAGTACCTCGTACTACGTTTATACCGAATTACAAGACAAGGTTGGCCTCTAGCAAAGCGCCATGCCTCCACAATTCTCCGGAAATATCCTTACAAGAATAGGATCTATATCAAGCGTAGTATATACCGTAGTATTGCATATTTCTGTCCAGCATCGGATGATCACGTGCTAGGCCTGGGGCTGGAATTGTGTCTGCCCCGTACGAAGTACATGTCGGATGTCTGGTGACTAGTCTCTATAATCGGATAAACCTGACCTTGTCATTTTATCCCGATAGCTGCAGCATTTAAGAGTACTAGTACCGTATCCTACGTGACCATCATCTCCATATTACTGGAGTGACACTTCCATCTTGACATCACACCCAACACACTACGATTCTCAATATACCCAATATTGGCGAACACAGAACCGGTTAAAGCCCTGGACGACCTCAACTAAAGTATATCGATTGTCGCAAGTATTAGCAGTGCAAGTCTTAGGTTAAGACCAAATACACCTACCCTGATTTCGAACTTCCAGAGACACATAGTCATACTACCAATGGAATTCGAGGGGGTCTATCCAGAGCGAAGCTGTTTCCCGTACCATCGGTAAAACACAACCTCCTATTACACTTGCATGAGTATCATATACCCAAATATATGAGAACTATGTCGTTGTGCCCTCACAAACGCGCACAAGTGTAATACTAGTCTTTTACGTATTTATCGATGTCCAATCTCGATAATACTCTGACTAGGGATATTTAATGATTTATCCTACATGGACTGATACTGTCTCATATCATTCTCCGTCCAGGAACAAATCATAGGGACTTCTTATCATTTATACATCTAGGTGATCTAATCACAAATGACAAGAATGCAATGTCATTTGTCACATAGTTAATTTGTACAACAACACCATGATCTATACAAATAGTGACGATATGGGTCATAACTATCCAACAATCTCCCACTTGGCCTATAGCGAGTCACTCGAGTGCTTGACACTCGAACTATGTACGGTTGGCTCAAATTTCTGAGAAAAACTTTCGTCAGCGGATTTGCGTGATTATCGTATGACGTGATTTATTCGATCATCACATCGCCACGATGTATGATCCGAACGAATCAGATGAATATCGAAGTATTTATCTGGATCGTTGATGAGACCATTAATTCTTTAGCCTGTGCTGACGCCTAGCTCAGCTGCTAACAGAATTATATCTAATCTAATTAGATTTGTTTATCGACCCAGAAGGCTTCTATTGCCGCCTCAGCTGCAGCAATTAACCCGCATTTGTTGTTTATTCGGTAACAATATCTTGCTTGGAAGATTTCCAGCTCACTGTACCGTTATTCAAACTTTGTAGTACCGTTTGCAACTTTTAGTCGTCTTATCGGTTAGGAAACTTGCTACAGTGATCCCAGTCACTTCAAGTTCTCCTTCTCCACAGATTAAGACAACATCCTTAGTTCTCTAAGATACTAAGTATGTTCTTAACTTTAATCCAGTGACTATCACTCGGATTTGCCTTTTGTGAATCCATATGCTCAAAACGTATGAGACACCAGGTCACGTACATTTTTCAATTTACAATTTCTCAGAGAGTATTAACAACTCTAAATCTATCACAGTAGATTTTTATTCCTAGAATAAAAGTTGTTACTCCTAAGAATTCTACGGAGAATTTTCGAAAGCCAAGCTTTCGCCGATAGTTATTTTATGGGAATATCATTTCCAAGAAATGACGTATTATCATTATTTATAGGACAGCCACTGTCAGTGCGCTCCCACTAACCCTCTTATGTACACAAGAATCTTTTTCGTTTTGAATTAAACCATAAAATATTTATGATTACATCAAAACGATAATTCCAAGAACCTTTGCTTGCTTCAATCCAAACATGGATCGAATAACCCGCAAATCTTGTTTGCTAGTTTTGGTACGACAAAACCGCCAGGATGTTGTAAACAACCTCCAAAAGGTTTCATTTTCAGGAAATCGATTTTCCGTTAAGCTGACATATTTCATACATGAAACATGCAGCTTTAGCAAGCATTATCCAAATGGATTTACCGTGGCAACAAGTAAAAGGTTGAACCGTAATCAACACAATGTTGATAATGATACCTTTTTGTTAAAAGCCTAGCTTTATACGTTGATATGTTGCCATCCATGTGCGTCTTCCTTGAAGACTTATAGTACCAATAGGCACAATGCCTTGCGATACATCAACTAGTATCCAAACTTGTTGATATACATGAAATCCATTTCGGATCATATGACACTTTGCCATAATAGGGAGTCGATACCTTGTATCACTTCCTCATACGTAGTCAGTTGGTATGCCTCAAAAGATAGACATCTTTATGAGGTGAGATCAGAAACCCATACCCCAGGTTGTTTTCTGACTCTCTCCGACTTACGCGGTTCTTGTGTATATGAAGATTAATGGTTATAGTTTCATCCTTGATGAACTATTTGTGTTCCATTAGGATTCGATGCCTGGACAGTATTACTCCGATTTTCATCGAGTTTTACTATCCTCCCACTAACCACTGCATATCGATATTCCTCTCAGGAAAACCGCATGGTGAGCAAAAATCTAACTGTTCTCTAGTGAGTTGTATAAGTACAATACTTTGGTATCCCTAGGATAACCTACATTTGGCACTTATCCAATTTGGGTTTTAGTTTGGTATCATCCAAACATATGCCAAGCATACCCAAATTCTCAAGAATGTGAAACCCAGTTTCTTTCCCGTTCATATCTAATATGATATCTGTCAAACAGATTTTAATGGAACCTTATTCTAAATAAGTTATTGCACTGTTAAAGCTTATCCGTTGAAAGAAATAGTAGCTCAGAGTGACTCATGATTAACCTTATTATGTCCAACAAAATTTGGTTACTCAGTTCAGACACACCGTCAAACTGACGTGTTCCAGGAGGAGTCCTCATTCGAAAGAATATTATAATCTTTCAAGTATTTCAGAAACTTATTGCTTAAGTATTTTCATTACGGTCTTACCGTGACGATATAATACTTTAGCCGATCTATTTGTCTATTTCGTGTCGAAACTTAAAAGTTTCCGATTTGTGTTCTTCAAAAGAAACACTCAACCATAACGAGATGCCACATTCGTATAGGTCACGAAATATTCATATCCACATCTAGCCTAGCTAGACATGGGCCCACTTGCTTCACTATGAACTAGGGCTTACAGATAGGTGGAATTTACACTTTTACCAAGTAAATAGTGTTTTAGGCACTTTGCCCAATTAACTAGATTCGTAGACTTTATTTGAATGGAATCAAATTATTCCGAGTATCCACTCTTCAAAAGTGCGGATATACGAGTCTTGTTTAATTGTGTCCCAGACATCAATGCCACAATTAAGTTTCATCTGATCAAATCAGCTGAGCTATTTATTTGTCATATATATATTCGAGATTTATTTATATTCAAAATATAAATTCTGTTATTCACATCTAATGTGCTTATCTCAATATCATCTTTATATAATAAAACACTTTAGTTTTCTAGAATATAAAGGTTCACCCGCAGCGGGTTAAACACTGATATAGAGATAATGTATCTAGTCAAACTAGTTACATTATAACAGTTCCTAATTTAAGTACACACCTGAAGGTAGTTCCTAAACTTAGGTATCTGCGGTTAAAACATCGACTTTCGTCTCGTTTCCAAATTGCAGATTAAATCTCAATTGAAGTCAGTATCCTGTTCCAAACAGATTATGAACATCAATATATATTTATGTACCACACTAAGTATTTAAAATCTAATTTTAATACTAGATGTGAACATAATTATGACAATCATTTTTGAAGTCAGAGCCTTGCTCGTCTGCAATTCCTTCTTGGGATATGTCTTTTATCTTCCCAGAAGATTATAATGATTTTGCCTTTGCCCTTTTCATATTCCATAAGCCTTTGGCCAAGCCTTGGCTTTCTAGAATATCGAAGTAAGGTGCGCATTGCGCCACTTGCCTAATTGCAAATTTTGACTTTGTCTCCTTGAGAATAGTCATTATTTCTCCAAGAATTATTATTGCAATTTAGTACTTCTAAAATCTAAGTTAATAGATTTATGAAGATCCTTCAATTTCATCATCATACTTTAAGAATCTAATTCTTATTTCTGATTCAGAAATTAAGGAGTCTACTGCGGTAAGTATAATGGATTAAGCACTAAAGTTATCATCACATAATCTTCCAAAGATTATGCTCTACTGTTTGCTTAACTCCGGGCTTAGGCATAATATTATTTTATCAAATAAAATAACTAATTATTTTTCCAGGACCATCCTGAAATTTTATTCCCAATTTGAAAATTAAACCATTTAAATATTTTAATCCAAGATTATATTTAAATGTCCAATCTTTCAATGTTATTTTGATTTTTAATAGTCCAACTATTTAATCAATAATTTAGGTACTATTCATTATAATGATTACAATAGTCCAACTATTTAATCAACTATAATTTCAATTAAATCAAATATATTGATTATCATAATCCAATTATATAATCACTTATAAATGAATTGTTTGAATATAGTCCAACTATACATTAAAACAACATTTTAAATATTAGTCCAACTAACATTTAATTTATTTGACGAGTGATATTTGTTTGAGCGCGTATGACGAGTAATTGAACGAATATTGCAAATTCAATTCTTGCCTCCCACTATTTTTCGGTGAGCCTCTAACCCTCTGTCGAGTACTCGGGAAACCGCGTTTCCTAGTGGGCTAGGATCCCGTTAAATATCACACAATCTTGACTTTGGCCAACAAATTGTATGATAATTAACTAGGTAGATCTCTAAGATCGATTGGATCCGATCCAATTCCTAGATCCGGTAGGGGGACATCCAAGTCCGAAATATATATCTTATATATGCCAATACATCCAATGTATTACTAAACCTATTTCCTCTGAATCAACAAAGCCTTGGCTTTGGCACAACAAACTTAGTGATCCCAGTCAAGCGCGACCCATTGACCATGGAAAGCTTCGTAATCAATGTCGATGGACAAGAAATGGTCTTGACTTTGGCTTACAAACCACAACTTGGACATGACACCAATATGGAACAAAACCTTCGTGATTCAAACACATCTTCGACAGACAAAGGCCTTGACTTTGGCCAACAAACCAATGCCGTCTCGGATCTTGAGTGAGAATCACTCGATGGAAGGAAATACGATTGATATTAATTGAGGGTTTTTCGCGTGCAAATTGGCAACCAATTTATTATCTTTGTTAAGGTCTCATCATCATACACCCTTAAACATGCATTCTAAACACATAATAAAGCGTGTATAATAAAATAATAATGATATGCGGATGGATACTTAACACATTGATCCTAGATCAAATCTCTCACTTTCTCTCTCCCGCTAGCACAAGTATTTACTTCTACCCGTTACACTACACTTCTAAAGAAACCTCATTTACATTGAGGGGAATAGGTGAGAAGAGAATACAAAGAAATGAGAGGTGATAAGGCTGGACACGCAGGTCCAATTTAATAAATCGAATTTATTACAATTTCCAAAATTGCCCCACCCATCTAATATCCATCCGATATACATTATTCATGCATCGCAATCATGTATTCACACAAGCATGTTATCAATCAATCTAATCAAATTAATTAATCTGATAATTAATGATCATCCAATGTTCAAACAACGATTTGATTTTGTGCGAGTTAAACTCGTCTTTGCGAATAAGTACTCAAAGTACGAATTCTTGAATTAAATTAAACTACATCATTAAATCCAATTTAATATGCATTTAATTCTAATTCACTATTTAATTCCAAATTAAATACTACACTTTAATAATGAACTTTTACGACTTAAATTCCAAATTTAATCGTAACAGGTCTCAAAGCCCGATTAACTTCCAACGTCAATTTTATTAAAGTCCAATGGGCTTTTAATTGATTTCTTGAGGGGTGGACTTTTGGTCAACTCGGGTCAAACCGAAAACCAAAGTCCAATCCGTGAGTTATCCCATAAGCCTATAAATCAATTTTGGCCCATTAGGCCCAATTAAACTTTAAAGTCCATTAAGTCGCATTTGGGCTTTATGGTGGCGGTTTTGGGCCCAATTGGATCCAACCAATTTTGCCTAAACCTAGCTTTGTACAACAAAGCCCATTAAGCCCATTTACAACTTTAAAAGTCCAATTTCCAAAATTAGGCCCAAATAATTAAATTCCAAAAAATCCAATTTTCCCAATTTAATTACCAAAGTGTATAACATGATTAATTACCCAAATTAACATTTCTAAAACATCAATATACACAATTAATCATGCTCATTTTCATCATCACATGTCCAACATATTTTGATTAAAATCAAACCCAATTACATGCTTCCATAGTCTCGACCAAGGAGGGATAATTTTGTCCGATTCGAATTCAATCCAATTAATTCCACAATCGACGTTTAATCACCATCCTAATTGATTCTAACTCATCCAATGAATCAAAAAATCAAAAAATCCAAGACATTATAGGGCTATATGTATTCGGCCAACATAAGGAATTTGGGGATTTTTGTTCAATTCAAAATTCAATCCAATTAATTTCAAATTAACATTATCCAATGTCATTCCAACTCATCAAATGAATCAAAATGAAAAAATTCAAGATTATCCAAAAAACCCTAACATTCGGCCAACACAATATTTTTGGGGAAAATAATTCCAAATCAATTTTCATGAAATTGATCCAATCAACATTCAATACAAACACATTTAAGCATATTCACCAATCCAATTTCACAAAATCATGCTCAAAATCAATTTGCCCAAATTTTAAGCCCTAAATTTTTCATTCTCAAACCTAGGCTCTTGATGTCATTGTTGGTTTCTATTAAGGTCCCGGATCGATTAAGCATGAAAAACATTGCGAATACACATCGACGAAGTTGCGGAATACTTACATCGATCGGTTGAGCGACGCGGAGAGAACAAAAACTGATTTTGCTCGGCAGTGGACTGCTCACTGCAGTGCAGTGAAGTTCCTCACTGGTTTCGGTTTTGAGCTCCAAGAATCAAGCTCCAAGCTTTGTCGAACGGTTCCCGGCTCATGGGTGAGCTTCCCTATCACCTTCGCATGTCCCGTAAGTGTGCTAGCACTTGTGATTTTGCCACAAAATCACACTCCAAGCTTCCCACACAGCTCACTGTTTTGTCAAAACCAGTAAGCTTTTAACAGCCCCTTGGGCGTGAGTTTAGGAGAGAAAGAGAGAAGGAGAGATGTGTTGAATTGTTTGAAAAAATGGTATATGTTTCCTTTATATATTTTCCAAAAATATATAAATGATTTACCAAATAATTTTACAAAAGTCAAATGGTGTAAAAAAAAATTGATTTCAAAAATCAATTCATATACCAAACATTCCAACCACTCCACTAACTCACATCATGTCATATCACTCAATCAAATTGTCACATCACTCAAAGGGACATGATTTGACGCTTGATGTGACGCTAGATGCGACTAGCGGTTTGACGTGCCAAATACTACGGTATACTACGCTCGAATTCGAAATGCGAATGCGCTCGCAAATTATCTCGGGCTCGGGTTCGCGAATTCCAAATTAACAAATTTTCCGTTGCGTCGTAATTAAATGATTACGCCTAGCGAAGTCACTATTCACGTCGCTAACGAATTAATTCTAAATTAATTCGCTCGCCCGAATTAAAATCTAATTTTAATTCCGCGTCGAAATCTAATTTCGTTTAATATATCAAATATATTAATTTAACCGATTAATTCCAAATTAATCGTTATCTCTCTTTAATGGATATTTTATCCCAGATAAAATATCTCCATAATTAATCCCAGATTAATTTTCTCTCTCTTCTAATTAATCCCAGATTAATATAGAGTGCGAGTTATACGTCATCGGTGAATCTTTGGGAAGCGACCCATGAGATCCCCGGATATGTTGGCAGTGAATTCGGTCGTCGGACTATCCGAACACGTAAGTACCTCGTACTATATTTATACCGAATTACAAGACAGGGTTGGCCTCTAGCAAAGCGCCATGCCTCCCCAATTCTCCGGAAATATCCTTACAGGAATAAGGATATATATCAAGCGTAGTATACCGTAGTATTGCATATTTCTGTCCAACATCGGATGATCACGTGCTAGGCCTGAGGCTGGAATTGTGTCTGCCCCGTACAAAGCACATGTCGGATGTCTGGTGACTAGTCTCTATAATCGGATAAACCTAACCTTGTCATTTTATCCCGATAGCTGCAGCATTTAAGAGTACTAGTACTGTATCCTACGTGACCATCATCTCCATATGACTGGAGTGACACTTTCGTCTTGACATCACACCCAACACACTACGATTCTCAATATACCCAATATTGGCGTACACAGAACCGGTTAAAGCCTTGGACGACCTCAACTAGAGTATATCGATTGTTGCAAGTATTAGCAGTGCAAGTCTCAAGTTAAGACCAAATACACCTACCCTGATTTCGGACTTCCATAGACACATAGTCATACTACCAATGGAATTCCGAGGGGGTCTATCCAGAGCGAAGCTGTTTCCCGTACCATCGGTAAAACACAACCTCCTATTACACTTGCATGAGTATCCTATACCCAAATATATGAGAACTATGCCGTTGTGCCCTCACAAACGCGCACAAGTGTAATACTAGTCTTTTACGTATTTATCGATGTCCAATCTCGATAATACTCTGACTAGGGATATTTAATGATTTATCCTACGTGGACTGATACTGTCTCATATCATTCTCCGTCCAGGAACAAATCATAGGGACTTCTCATCATTTATACATCTTGGTCATCTAATCACAAATGACAAGAGTGCAATCTCATTTGTCACATAGTTAATTTATACAACAACACAATGATCTGTACAAATACTGACGCTATGGGTCATAACTGTCCAACAGTTACTTGAGTGGAGATCCATAGTGGGGATTGTCTCTGTAAAGTTATGGATTTCTTTGGGAAAAGATATTTGATGTGCCATAAATGTCTTGACAACTGGTAGTATGACTCAACATCTATTGAGAAAAGAATCAAGTAGTCAATGTAGACCAGCGTGTGATGCATTATTGGCTGAAAGATCTTTGTCATTGCATTCTGAAACAGTGATGGCGCTACTTTGAGGCCAAAATGCAAGACTTTTCACTGATAATGAGCATTGGGTATGCAAAAGGCTAATTTGGGCCTTTCTTCTGGGCTTATACCTAATTGCCAAAAATCTGCATTGAGATCAAACTTTGAGAAGATGTGGGCTTCTCGAATATGGACAAACAGTGAGTTGATCTTGGGCAAATGAAACTTATCATCCTTCAAGAAAGCATTGAGAGGCTTGTAGTCTATCACCGGGCGTTTCTTTCCACGTGCCTTGTCTGAGCGCTTTTCCACATAAAAGGATTGGCAAGCCCAATCAAAAGTTGTGGGCTCAATCAATCCTTGCTGTAGTAACTGGTTGCTTTCATTCTGGGCCAAAGCAAGGTCCGAAGGAGTCATCCCCGGATGTGTAGCCTTTGTAGGGTTGATATCCTCATTAAGCTTGAAAGGAAACTTAATAAATAATTCTTCATTTCTCCATAGTGGCTTTGGATGATTGAAGTCGATGTGAGACTCTGAACAAAACGGAGAGAACTGTTGTTTCAATTCTTCAAAATCTACCATATTCACCCCCACTGCAGAGGATTGAAATAATTTTGGAATAGTAGTATAAGGCTTAATGAATCTTTTAAACCGTATACCATCAGGTTGGATCTGAAGTTTCTTGGCTTGATGATAAACATCAAAACCAATCAAAATATCTTTATTCGGTAAATTGGAACCAATGACTCTGGTCCATATTATGCAATCATGAAAGAACCGGATACCAATAGGTTTCTTGGTGATGAGATCCGTATGGAAAACTTCACCATCAGCAGCTTTGAAATACTATGTATGCTTCACCCATGCTTCTTGTGGCAAAACTGCTGGATTCATCATGCTCCTGTGAGCTCCTGTGTCCATAAACCCAATGACTTTAATGGGCTTGTCATATTTTGACGAGAGAATCTGTAAATGGACTAAAGGAACTGGAACAGTAGGCTTAAGAGCGGACATGGTTGTATAGTGAACACCGGGACGTAGCAGTCTGAGCTACTGCTATCATCTGAACTGGATTCATCTGAACTGGAGAGTTCAGGATTGTTGAGTGCGAACACGGTTTCACTGTCCAGTTTATCTTGTTCTGAAAATCATGATTCAGCACCTGCATCGTCAAGATCAATTCTGGAAGACTGATGGATCTGTTGGACCATCTTAGCAGCTTTTTAGGATTCTTAGGAAAATCTTTTGAGCGCAAATGAAGCATCTGCTATCTTTCGGCTTTCCACGTCGATCTTTCTATTTGAAATATCGAACTGGACGCCATTCTTTGCGCTGTTTCTCCTTCTTGTTCTTCTTTTTCTTAAAGAGCTTATGATGAGACTTCTTTTTTGAAGGACATGCGCAATTCTTCTTATCTTTGCACTTGATCTGCAAATAAGGCTTTTTACACGCAGCTTTAAATGGCTGATTGTCTTTGAGCATCTCCCTGACAAGTGTTCACTGATCACAAAGCTTATTAAGAGCTTTGATGGCGATCTGGTGAATTTCTCCAAGGGACATGTCTGTAACTTTTTACTGTATAGCCTGTATCAAGCGTTGCATTTCGTCGTGAAGCTCCTCTGGTAATGAAGCTGCATATATATGCTTCAGATTTGGATCATTATATCCATTGAGCTTATAGAAATGCTTTGACATTCTCTGGAAATGGGTGTTAAGATCTTTAATCTTTAACGAACAACACCGCATTTGAAAATATTCCCTGCGAGCCTGTTCTAACAATGGGGCTCCTTCACCAATGAATTCTTTGTGTATGATTCCCATAGCTACTGCCGCTGATTCGACCTGGTAGAATTGTTGTTGTCTGAAACCTCCGAGACTAAGGAACCATTCTCTCAAGGCTCCCAAAGTACGAGAAACAAATTCTACAAGGACATTATGCACAGTATTGTCTGGCTTAAGTAGCATCAGATCAGTCCATGCAATGAATTCTTGCATTCTGTTAGGCCATTTTGATGGTGGGATATCATCAAATGTGAACCAATGACCTGTAACTGGCTTGGAAGATGTCGGTTGTGACTGTGTAGCTGTACCCATAGGTACATATTTTGTATCTTCAGGTTCTTCGGTCATCGGCTCATTTGATCCAGTAGATGTGGCCATCAACATCTTTGTGATGTCTGCCATATCATATGAGTCACTGGATACGATCTGGATGGAATCACTCTCAGGTTCTGAGGATTCCCGAGACTGTTCAGAACTTTCAGGTTCAGGCTCATGGGTTGAGAGCTGTTGGGTATAAAGTTGCTGGGTTGTAACAGTCGGTTGAGTTGAGGTGTTTGTAACGGTACGGTAGGGAATTGTGTTTCTGGAACATATGTTTGTGTTTGGGAAGGTCGTGTATAAAGTTGTGAAGGACCGGGTTGAGATATCGGCTGGGGTAAATGTTGTGTATGTATAGGTGGAACTGGGTTTTCTGGATACTGTCATTTTGGTGGTGCTGGTTTCCAAGTACCATGGACACTTCCATAGATTTTTGACCAGTCTGTTTGGGATGAGGTAAATGATGAAGGTGGGTAAGGTTGATAGGCTGGATATGAGAAGCTTGGTGAAAATGGGGTAGGTGTGAAAGCCTGTGGAACAAATGGTGTACGCCTGTCGGCTTCCATTTTTGCAAGTTCTGCTTTCAGTCTTTTCATCTCAGCTTCTTTATGGTCAAATTCTGGACCAAAATAGTTATGAGAGACCATGGTTCTCATGTCTCTGTCTAGTTGAGAAATTTGAGCCACCGTATCTTCAAACATCCTTTGTAGCGTATTGGCTAACGAATCCACCTTTGTTTCTGTCATTTGAACATGATGAACAACATGGTCCACCTTAGTTTCAATACTGTGAAGTACAGTATTTTGAACTCTAGCGTTTTGTGTGTGCCAATTTAGCACATCTTCATGTTGTCTAGGTTCTTCCAATTGACCACTGGGTGTAACAGTAGTTGGCTGGACATAAGGCTTAGCAACAACCTTAGTCTGTGGGTCAACGATCTTCTCGAGCGGTGGGAACTGCTCCTGGTAAGAAGACGTTGAAGGCTGGAACATCATGCAAGGTTGCATCTGTGGAAGAGGCTTAGCAGTCCATTTTTTCTTTGGACGTAGCTGATGAGTGGGATACGCTTTATGATCTTTCCAGATTCATCTTTAAGCAGTATCTCATCTTTCTTCCTTTCTTCTATGAACCTCTTAGGTTGAGGCTCTTTTTGTTCTATAATGCCAACTGTAGGACTGTATTATGTGTCATCACGCCATGGTTTCTCCGGTTTACACGGGGACTTTGGTTTTTTTGAATTCTTTCTTCTCCTCCTCCTGAGGAGATCATCATCATCACTATCATCTAAGAGATTACAGTCACAATCTGTGTCGCACATTCCTGATCCTGGGGCATCCCATAAGAAATGACCATCGATCTTTGAAGCATAGACCGGAAAGCCATCTGAATCAAAAGCTTCGATCGGGATGTCGTTTTCTCTCAGACCATTGGTCGGATCTGGAGAAATCATACAGGAAAATGGTATCGCACTTTCAACAGGCTCTGGCTTAGCAAAAGATGTGCGAACAGTACCATCAATCTGTCTGGAGAAGACAGCTTGAGTGCTTTGGACAGGCTGAGAACACTGCAAGAACTTTTCATAGTTGGTCAGCCATTCCAAAGGCATGAGCTTTAACAGCTCTTCCTTTTCGATCTGTCATGGGATCTGCACTATTGTTGGCACCTTGTCAGCAGAAGTCTGATCTGCCAAAATCATAAGAGCATCCTTTGACGTTGTGGCAGATGGAAGATCAACATAATGATCTTGCAGATGGTACACCAGTTGATGGTGTATGGTAGCCATCATCGAAGACTCGATCTGTGCTGCTCCTTGGATCTGAACTTGGATCTTGAAGGCAGTCGGCAGATTTGGATCCTGCAAAGACAGATTGTAATTTGGGTAGAAGGTCAGCAACACACTCCCGGCATGAAGAGTGGTAAGAACAGTGCCAATCACTGCATGTTGGTACTCCTTGAATCTGGAATCCAATAGAGCAATTCGGGCAGTCACTGGTAATCTTTTCCTTCCATGGAGAGTTAGAATAACTCTCATAGCACCCATATGGAAATGAGTGTACCCTTCTGATTTCCAGCGGGAGACAAAATCTTTCGGTATCTCCAGATCTACATATTGTTCATCCTGTGTAGCTCGTAGAGCACACTGATCCAGTTTGGAGGACTGGACATATTCTTTAGCAGTCGGACGATGTGTAGAGATAAGAGTACAAATACTCCTTGTAACAGTACTGGGTCTTTTGTACAGGTTGTAGGGGTTTAACAGAAGTGAAGGGGTCTTAGATACTTGAACACCTTCTGGAACATGTGAATATTCCACAAGATTTTCAATTTTAGAGGTTATTCTTTTAGAACAAGAACGGGGTAAGGAAAAAATAGAAGATATTCTTACTAACTCACTAGCAGAAGTAGAAGACGAAGAAGAAGACTCTACAGTAGACATAGTTATAAAATTGACTGACTCTCAAAGTGTTTAGACAATATGTTTGAAGACGGTTCCCTCCTACTCACACAGAGAAGAGAACTCCACCACAACCACTACTACAAATCCACTATTTTAGAACTTTTCAATTTTATCTGGTTCTGTCCAATATAATCTTATTATATAAAATACATTCATTTATATGTCTCTACATAATATAGTCTGGATAGAATTATACCATTCATAATGGAATGAACTGTATTTATGACTTTGGATTTGAAGATTCCCAACTTTAAATCATAGTCATGGACAAATTTTGATTATTACTCTTTAAATTTATCCATGCATATATGTATGTAATATTTTACATATACATATGTGTTTAATTTAAAGCTAAATAAATAATCACGGAATTTTCATGTATTTTATAAAGCATATCAAAATGCATACATGGAATAAAATCGAATCATAAATTTATTAATCAACCATGTTTGAACATATTTGCTTGTCGGGCATAAAAATCCCAACATTTATTCCTATTAACACTATTATACCAAGTTCTTTCTCTCTCTCAACTTTTAGAAAATATTCTAATTTGTTGGGTTTCTTTTCTACACATATTTTTTTCTCCTTGCATAACTTGCTGATTGCATCTGAAAGACATATATTTCAGAGGTTTGCATATCTCTAGGTTACATGTCTCATATGTGAAAAGAAAATCTATGTTTCCTAGAAGAAGAATCAAGAGATGCAAGACGATGGTATATCAAGATAAACAAGAATAAAGATAATTTTTTCCCCAATAAGAAGAAAATAAAAATGCAAAATATTTAGCAATTTCTGCCTCAATTTTTTTTTATAACAATGAAACCTTCACTAAATAGAAAGATGAAGGAAGCTTGAAACAAGCTCGCCAAAAGACATCCTTATAACCATTTGGATTGGTAATTATGTGCCTCTGTTACACATCAAGATTATAGTTTAGTTAGTTACAATTAGTTAGAAAAGATTAATCAAGTTAGTTAGTAATTAGTTACTCTTGTAAAGCCATCACTTGGCTATAAAAGTTGTACTAAGAAGCCATTATCAAATAACAATCATTTTCAATAAAATAGCTATATCAAAGCTTTGGAGTGTTTGGTTAGCTTCCACTCGAATTATTAGCTAACAATTAGAGATTTGTGGGTTTGTCTCGAATAAAACCTAACAATTGGTGCTTTCATTGAGAGATTCTTCTATAATGGGAAATTCTAATGATAATACTAATTCTCAATTAGCTATCTTGAAACAGAAAATACATCAAGGGGGCAAGATATTGGAAAGAAATAGCATTGCCGTGAATGAAATGCTTAATAGGCTTCGATCTTTGGTTTTGATGTTCAAATCTGGTGAGGGTTTCCTTATCAGAGATTTTCCAGCTATTGTCCATACTCAATAACTAATTTCAGGAAAAGAAAATCAGCTTGGTGTGATGATCCAAGTCTACGAAGATACGCATACAAGCAATCATGATAATAACTACCTTGGCGATGTGAACGACTTTACTGAGGACGAGATCGTCGGTGACAAGAACAAGATTAATATCACAGATAACAATGGCAGAGAAGGGATCCAGAAGAAGTTTCAAGACGCCACTACCCAAGATCAAGAATTCAATGACTGGGGCGAATTGAGTTGTGTTGCTGAGGCAGACGAATTTGAAGACAAGATGGAAGAGCTGGAGGGCATCTGCAAACCAATCATTGCGATGATGTACCAGGGTGCTGACGATGATGTTGGTGCAACCATGGACGAGGATGATCTTTTCGCTGGTGCAGGAAGTGGTTCTGGCCCCAAAATCAAAGATGATATTCAAGATACACCAAGACACAAGGTTGTGGATGAGGAACATAGAAAGAAAGTTAAAATGAAGGATCCAGATTCAGTTCTGTTTCATTTGGGTTCACCAAGGCAACAAAACCTTCACCAGAATTTAGGCTTGGATTATCATAGGGGTGTTTCATATTCGTCTTTGTCAACTTCGGCTACAAATAAATTTTCATCAACGACTGCATTTTCTCACTATTTACATGCCCTAGGTGAGTTTCAAAGGCAGAAGCTTGAGAGTTTCTTGAGAAAAGAAGAAATGGCGGACGCGCGGAAGCTGTTCGACGAAATGCCAAAGAATAATACATTCCAAAATTTGGTTTCTTTATGGACATACAGGTACAGGAGTTCTCAAGATGCTAAGAAGTGCAAAGAGTGACGACGAATTCAGAGTGTATTGGAAATTATACTTGGAGGTGGGGTGGGGAATCGGTTGTATCCATTTTCCAAGAAGACGGTAAAGCTTGTTGTTTCATTGGGAGCAAATTATAGACTGATTGACATACATGTGAGCAATTGTTTGAATGGTAGCATTTCGAAGATCTATGTTCTCTCTCAGTTCAATTCTGTTTCTCTAAATTGTCACATGTCCAGAATGTATGAAGCATATGAATGGCGTGATGGAGGCAGGGGGATCTATGTGAATAGAGCTATTAAGAATATTAATGAGAGAAAATCTAAAGCATTGATGGGTATGGATCCAATTCTTCAATATCAAATTGACCAATCCATGATAGACTTGGACAAAATAGAAAAAAAGAGTGAACTTGGAACCAATGTTATTTTAGTTGTATCAATCGTAGCATGTAAAGCAGGGGCTGCTGAAAAGGAAGTTCCACTTTACAAACAAATTGTTGATCTTGTTGGTAAAATCAATTTGACTTTTCCTGCTCTTGCCTTCACTATTATAAGTGGTGGGAAATATGCTAGGAATAATCTGGCCATTCAGTAAATCATGATTCTCCCAATAGGATCAAGTAATTTTGGGGATGCATTGCAAATGGGTTCTGAAACCTATTATCACTTGAAGGCTATTATTGCAGAAAAATATGGTCCAGACGGATGTAATGTTGGTAAAGATGATGGTTTGGCTCAAAACATCTATAGTATAAGAGAATGATTGGATTTTGTTATAGAGGCCATTAACAGAACATAGTATAATGAAAAGATAAAGATAGCTATTGATGTTGTTGCCACTGTTTTTTGCAAAGGTACAAAGTATGATTTAGACTTTAAATCTCCAAATAAGTCTGGGCAAAATTTCAAGTCATGAGAGGATATGATTGAGATGTACAAAGAACCTTGCGCTGAGTACTTAAGTGTATCAATTGAGGAGCCATTTGACAAGGAAGTTTGGGAAAATACCAAGTATATTGCAAGTCAGGGAATTTGTCAGCAGGTAGTAGGAGATGACTTGTTGATGTTAAATCCAAAACGTATCGAGGAAGCAATTCATGAATCCACTTGCAATGTTCTCCTCAAAATAAATCAGATTGGAACAATAACACAGGCCATCGAAGTAGTTAAGCGGGCAAATGATGTTCACTGGGGAGTGATGATATCTCATAGATCTGGGAAAACTGAAGATTCTTATATAACTGAAGATATTTTTACTTTCTTTCTTACTGTTGGAGATATTGAAGTAGAGGTTGCAATGTTTGGTCAATGTATGAGCATGTTGCTTGGTGTTGTTGGGAACTCTGTTGCAATTATTGTGTAGGCATGGTTAAGGACAATGGCTACTCTTCAAGTTTCATACCCTGATTTCGACCTTGAGGACAAGGTCCCTTTGATGGGGAAGGCAATGTTATACATCAAGATTATAGTTTAGTTAGTTATAATTAGTTAGAAAAGATTAATCAAGTTAGTTAGTAATTAGTTACTCTTGTAAAGCCATCACTTGGCTATAAAAGTTGTACTAAGAAGCCATTATCAAATAACAATCATTTTCAACAAAATAACTATCTTAAAGCTTTGGAGTGTTTGGTTAGCTTCCACTCAAATTATTAGCTAACAATTGGAGATTTTGTTGTGAAAACACGATCACTCTTGGGAGCGTTTGAGGAAAAACCGAATTCGTATTATTACTATCAAGAATAATACACAAGTTTTACAAACAAGAAAACTAACAAAAAACCTCAACACTCTCTCTATACAACTCTCACACTCATTGGGATGCTTAACACTGAAAAATGGGGCTCATTTTATAGCTGAGCAAACCGCGTGAACAGTGTCACGCGGTTGCTTTTCCAGCTGCCTTGGCCCATGCAAGCAAGGCAAGTCAAGCTTGCTTCGGTGGCTGTCAAGTCTGCATGGCTTTAACACAACAAATCTCCCCCTCGGTGAAGATTTCCCAAAATCTCAGCCGACCATTAATCATCCAAATCGGATCCTCAAAGGATCCTCCCCTGGCTGCATCTGAATGACTGCCTACGTACCCTGAGTTGGGATCAAGCCAATCGTAGTTCTATGTATCTGAAAACAAAATCATCTGAAAGCTATCCCGGTTGTGTCTCTGCACAACTCTAGCTTGTCTCGGGAGACCACTTTCGTTAACATGTCGGCTGGATTCTCATCTGTATGGATCTTCACTAGTCTCAGCAGTTGTTGATCCATCACCTCGCGTATCCAGTGATAGCGAATGTCAATGTGTTTCGTCCGGGCATGATACATTGAGTTCTTGCTCAAGTCAAGAGCACTCTGACTGTCACTGTGTATCTTGTAGTCTGTTTGCTTGATCCCTAACTCTTGGAGAAACCGCTTTAGCCACAACATTCTTTTCCTGCCTAGCTATGCAATGTACTCAGCCTCTGTTGTGGATAATGCAATACACCTCTGCAATCTTGACTGCCATGACACAGCTCCCCCTGCAAAAGTGTAAATGAATCCTGATGTAGATTTCCTACCATCAAGATCTCCCGCCATATCTGAATCTGTATAGCCTTCCAAGATCGGATCAGCTCCCCCATAACACAGACGAAACTTCGTTGTACCCTTCAGGTACCTGAGAATCCATTTGACTGCCTCCCAGTGCTGTTTTCCAGGATTAGAGAGAAAACGGCTCACTACACCAACTGCGTGTGCAATATCTGGCCTGGTACATACCATTGCATACATTAGGCTTCCAACAGCTGAAGAATATGGTATTGCTGACATTTCCTCTATCTCTTTCTTGGATGAGGGGCACGAACTCTTGCTCAGTTTGAAATGGTGCGCTAGCGGAACGCTGACTGGTTTGGCTTTCTGTATATCGAACCTCCTGATTACCCGTTCAATATACCTCTCCTGTGAAAGCCACAGCTTCTTGTTCTGTCTGTCACGAACAATCTCCATTCCCAAAATCTGTTGAGCTGGTCCCAAGTCTTTCATGTCGAAAGCCTTGGAGAGTTCCTTCTTCAGCTGGCTGATCTTCGCTGCTTCTTGTCCAACAATCAACATGTCATCTACATACAGTAGAAGAGCAACGAAATTTCCATCTGGAAACCTCTGAATGTATACACACTGATCTGCTGCAGTTCTTTTGTAGCCTTGACCCACCATGAATGAGTCGAACTTCTTGTACCCATTGCCTCGGTGCTTGTTTGAGCCCGTACAAGCTCTTTTTCAGCTTGCAAACAAGGTTTTCTTTACCTGAAACCTTGAATCCTTCTGGCTGCTCCATGTAGATTTCTTCATTCAGATCACCATGAAGAAATGCTGTTTTGACATCCATCTGTTCAAGCTCCAAGTTTAATCTGGCTACCAATCCTAGGATAACTCGGATTGAAGCCATTTTTACCACTGGTGAAAAAATCTCATCAAAGTCAATCCCTTTTTTCTGTAGGAATCCTTTGACCACTAGCCGAGCTTTGTGTTTCACCACTTTCCCGCTGCCCATCTTTCTTGAGCTTGAATACCCATTTGTTCTCAGTGCCTTCATTCCATGTGGGAGCTTCACTATCTCATAAGTGTTGTTTTTCTGCAGAGATTCCATCTCATCCTGCATTGCGTGCAGCCATTTGTCTTTGTCTTATGAGATACTGCTTCGTTGAAGGTTTCTGGCTCCCCCTCGTCAGTTAAGCAGAATGTATTCTGATCCTGAGTATCTGGCTGATGGAATCCGGCCTCTCTCGATCTTCGTACTGGAGGTTCTGGCTGTCTGATGTCATCGGATCTGTGGATGAACTCGAAGCCTCTGATGGAGCAGGCTGCAGCTCCCCCTGCTCAAAACCTCCTTCCTCCTCTGGTTCTGCTTCTGGTATGTCTTGCACCCCATCATCATCTGTGGCCACTGGTGTTGGTCTGGTGTTGGGGTTGTGTCTGGATTTGCATCGGCATTGTCGGCACTGGTTTTAGAAGGCATCTTGGGCTTTTCAATGTCTTCTATTGTCTGGTCTTCAAGAAACACTACATCTCCTGCTTCTGATGACCTTCCTTTCCTTCGGGTCCCATAACCTGTATCCAAATTCTTCGTCTCCATAGCCTATGAAGATGCATGGAGTAGTCCTTGCATCGAGCTTCTGTCTGAGCTCCTTGGATACATGTGCAAATGCTAAACATCCAAATATTCTGAGATGAGAATATGAAGGATTCTTACCAGACCACACTTTCTCCGGAATCTCGAAGTTCAACGGTAGATGGTGATCTGTTGATCAGGTAGCAGGCGGCACGAACAGCTTCTCCCCAGAATGGCTTTGGCAGCTTAGCCATGCTGATCATGCTTCTGACTTTCTCCATAATGGTGCGGTTCATCCTTTCAGCGACACCATTGTGTTGTGGGGTGCGTGGAACAGTCCTCTCATGTCGAATGCCGTGACTTCCGCAGTAGGCATCGAACTCCCTGGAAGTGTATTCGCCTCCATTGTCTGTACGAAGGCACTTCAGTTTCTTCCCTGTTTCACGCTCGACCATGGCATGGAACAGTTTGAAATAATCCAGGACCTGATCCTTTGATTTCAAAAAATACACCCATACTTTCCGAGAAGCATCATCAATAAAAGTCAGAAAATATTTGTTACCGCCTAGTGAGTTTACCTCCAAGGGACCACATACATCAGAGTACACCAGACTGAGTAACTCTGATTTCTTTGTAGATGAGAAATTAAAAGAGACTCTGTGTTGCTTACCGAATAGGCAGTGGTTGCAAGGATCCAAATTAGCATTTTTGGAGACGGTGATTAGATCCTTCTTTGTCAAGGTAGACAACCCTCTTTCACTCATATGACCGAGTCTCTGGTGCCACAGATTCTGAGAAGCCTCTCGTTCAGCTACATTGAGGCTTTCTGCACAAATCTTCACATGCGTCTTGTACAAGGTTCCACAGATGTGTCCTCGGGCGATGACCATGGCACCTTTTATCATCCTCCAAGTGCCGTTGCTGAAGTGGTTAGCATAGCTCTATTTGTCAAGGGCTACTCCCGAGAGTAAGTTGAGCCAAAGTTCTGGAACATGTCTGACCTCTTTCAGGGTTACTGTATACCCTGCATTTGTCCGCAACTGTACTTCACCAATTCCCGCTATCTGAGAAGAACTGGTATTCCCCATCTTCACTGCTCCAAAGTCTCCTGCTTTGTATGTTGTGAAGAAATCCCTGTGAGGAGTGACATGGTAGGATGCTGCAGTATCTACCACCCACTCGACATCCTGAGTTGCGGTGTGAAGGCATGCTTCTTCCTGGCCGGAGCATATAGCTACATCCACTGTAGTAACTACTAGTGTCTCCGCATCATTCTTCTTCGACTGGTTATTGCCTTGTCCCTGCTCCCGCTGCAGTTTCCGGCAATTCTTCTTCAAGTGGCCTTCAATGCCACAGTGGAAGCACTTATATGTCTTTTTCCCGTCCTTGGACATGCCCCTGCTTTTGCTTCTGCCTCTTCTCCCACCTTGATGTTTCTCCTGTTGTCTTCCCCGCTGTTCCGAGACAAGAGCTTCTGTTTGATCTGAGCCCACGTCTTTTCTTCTGGCTTCTTCATTTGACAAGGCATCCTTTACCATAGGCATGGTAACTTTACCTCCTGGAGCGGAATTGCTGAGAGTAACCACCAGAGTCTCCCAGCTATCAGGAAGAGAACTGAGTAGCAAGAGGGCTTGAACTTCATCTGCCAGTTGCATGTCTACTGCAGACAACTGATTCACCAGGCTCTGGAACTCGTTGGTGTGTTCTGCAACGGAAGTTCCACTCCGTAGCTTCAAATTCACCAATCGCCTCATTATTAAGGCTTTATTCCGAGCTGTTTTAGCCTGGAACATGTCTTCCAATTTCCTCCACATTTCATACGCATATGTATCCTGTGCTACGTGGTGGAAGACATTGTGACCGATCCACTGCCTAATCTGACCCAAAGTTCTGTTGTTGAGTTTATTCCAGTCACACTCCTTAACAGACTCTGGTTTCACTCCCTTCAACTCGATGACATCAAACAGATCTTTACAATGCAAAAAATCTATCATCCTAGGTCTCCAGAGGGAGTAATTAGTGGCAGCCAGTTTAATCATTGCACCAGAATGAGAATCCTCCATCTCCATTTTAAGTTTTAAAGTTTAAAATGGGAATACACTAAAATCGGGTCTGAATTTCACAAATCAGAGGTCACCGTTGCGTCCGGAACGGTCGAAAATGGTGGAATAGACACTTTTTTGGTCTAAATTCGACACAGGGGCTGATTTGTAAATTCCTAAAAGTTCTGGGGCAAAACTGTAAATTTCAAAACTTCAGGGGGCTAAATGAAATTTACCAGTCTGCTGACGTGGCAGGTGGGACCCGCTTTGCTGACGTGGCAGCTGACGCGGCAAGATGACGTGGCGTGCTGACGTGGCAAGCTGACGTGGCAGTGCGGGACCCGTATGCTGACGTGTCTGACACGTGTCGCTGACGTGGATGTTGACTCGGATCGTCTTCAACCTCTGGCGCGCGTGCTGCGAGTGGGCGAGCGTGGGAAGCTCTCTGGTTGGCGCGTGTAGCGCGTGCGGCCGTTCTGGACGTCGGTTCGGTCACCGGAAAATACCACCGTGCTCGTCTCGACGTGAACTAGCTGATGGTACCCTCAAATTGGATTTTTGACAACTTTGCCGGAACTCGAATTTTCCGAACCAAGCTCCGTTCTTTGGTTTTTCGATCCCAATGAAGAACCAAAGCTCTGATACCACTTGTTGTGAAAACACGATCACTCTTGGGAGCGTTTGAGGAAAAACCGAATTCGTATTATTACTATCAAGAATAATACACAAGTTTTACAAACAAGAAAACTAACAAAAAACCTCAACACTCTCTCTATACAACTCTCACACTCATTGGGATGCTTATAACTGAAAAATGGGGCTCATTTTATAGCTGAGCAAACCGCGTGAACAGTGTCACGCGGTTTGCTTTTCCAGCTGCCTTGGCCCATGCAAGCAAGGCAAGTCAAGCTTGCTTTCGGTGGCTGTCAAGTCTGCATGGCTTTAACACAACAGATTTGTGGGTTTGTCTCGAATAAAACCTAACAGCCTCCCAGAACTCAACAAGTTTTCCTTTCTTCCAACGTCTTAAAATACTGCAAAAATGAAGCCTAACAAAAAATGGCATTTTTTTGCTTGAGAAACAAGAAAGTAAATTATTTAAGCTCAAAATATGCCTCTCCTGTAAAATCCCAATCAATTTATGTGTTGGCTATGACTGAATAAATTATGAGGATGTTGAAAGTTCAAGGATAGTATAAACTAAAACATGGATAATCTTTCAATTACTGGTAAAACAAGTCAGGACACATAAAATTTAAAGCTCTACTCAAATAAAAAAAAATTATTTAAAAATAATTGCTCATGATACACTTACTAGCTTTCTGGGATTTTGGCATCTCTTTAAGACAAATGTTTTCTAGTCCTAGGGTCAATAGATTTTCCAACTATGATTTTGACATCTTAGCAAGACAGCTGCTAAATACATAAACTTTGGATCTTCTTTTTTTTTTCCCCACAGAAATACTAAACCATTTTATTCTTTAACCAGCAAAAACTTATCAGTGAACAAGAATAGGCCAAAAGGAGTTCTCCATAAAGCAACAGATTTTTACATGGGTAATAAGAAACTTGCAAAATAGTTCAAGTGCTTCAGTTATACAGCTCATTTAAGGAAATATATCCAGAATACACCACAGGGCCTGACATAGGGTCCAAAAATCAAACTTACACCTCTTCAAATGAAATGATTGAAAAATATATACACACGATTGAATGGACTCGGCATTGAATATATGATAGATTTTGCAAATTTTGAATAAGGACTTTGTTAACCGCTGTTTTTAGTTCCAAAGGTAATTTGGGAAATTAATCACTCGAACAAACTTTCTCCAACACTGAATTTGTTTGATTAGTTGGGAACCAAAACAAACTTAGCAAGCAGACAGATAATCACAAAGACAAGGGGTTACATGGTTTGGCGGAGAGTGGCTCCAACCTACGTCCACGAAAGTAAAGAGATTATTTTATTACCTGTTCGGGGTCAAAAACCAACCCGAGCTACAAATAGTGTGGTAAGCTTTCGAAGGGTTTACCACCTCTCAGATCTTATACAAGTCTGTTACAAATCTCTCAGATGATCGAGTACCGACCAGTTTTCTCTCTCTATCACTAGGTTTTAGAGTTCTTTTTGCAAGTAGTGAGATGTGAAAATTGTTATCTCTTGAATCTGTGGCTTCAACCCCTTTATATAGGCTTCTAAATTCAATATTTCATTGCCCAAGATGTCAGTTAATGTTATTTCCATCATTGTTGTAACAACTTTCCCCAACCACCCTCAATTCGGCCAATTAGAATACTTCATTTTCATTATCATCGTACTGGCACTATGGTGGCCTCTAGCGGCCTACGACTGCTCTGCTCTGCATTGCACCGCCCTATGGCGGCTGGGAAATGCTACTTCCAATGAGAACCATTACTTTTATCCATAATCATCATTAGCCTTCTAGAAGGGAATCTTTTCTTCTATGACATACGTCACATACTTTTCGAGCACGAAACTTGTGGTCCCATACTCCGCTCTTCGGGTGGCTACCACGAATGACTGATTGCTGTCAAACCTTACACTTTTTCTCTGGGTCAGGTCGGTATCCCAACTGTACTTCATCAAACTGATTCTGTCATTGGGAGAACTCTTCTGTATATTGGGCTTGTGCCCCTCTATCTGACTCCAGTCTCTTTAGGCCCTTGGACCTTCATTGTCATCTTCTGTCCAAGTGAAAGCTTCATTCTACCTCATTGGTATTCGAACTTCCTCAGGGTAATAAATCACCATCAACATCTGTCCCCTCGTTCTCGGTATCAATGAGTTAGTGAGTTGGTGCATGGAACTTCAAAAAAGGTGGTACATGTTGAACTTGTGTCCTCAAGTCGTAGCTTGCAATTACTCCCTTTGTCATATCCCTCGGGTCAGGATGCCACACGTGTGGCCAAAGATTTCCTTTTTTTTTTTAATGATTGCCTCTCTTTCACCATCGACTGAAGAGTTTTCCTAGAGTTTCTGAATCATTCGTATGGAGATGGGAAGCTATAATGGTTTTCCTTAAATGCTTGTCATATATATCAGACCTTATTTTGCTTCGTCTCCCCGAGATGCCAGGTGTCGTGCACGATATTAGTTTCAATCTAAAATAATTCAAAGATGCTCGGATTTGGTTTCAATCTAATCAATATTAGATCGAATACGTATATAAATGATAAGAGATGTGACAGTAAGTAAGTAATATTATGGAAAAATATGTGGTTGTATTCATGAATCAGACATAAATACGATCCGGATTGGCGCTCTGAGCACCAACCCTAACAGATGATCAGTGCCTCATGAGGTAACGTGAGCAAATTCGGGACACTAAACATGAGGGGACGGCTCGATACTGGTTGTTTAAACACATATATTTAATATTTGTAATACTTGTAAAAATATCTAATAACATAAGCTTGCTAAACATGCTCAACTAATGATACAAAATCTAGGATTTTAAATCTTGAAACATGTATAAACTTATCAGATAAAACATGTAATCTAACTTAAAACATATGTCATGAGCTGAGAAGTCATAATCATATAATGATGTGAACATGAAACATAAATCTGAAATCACGTACTTAAAAGAAAATAACTATAAAGAATCATTTATACTAAACTAGTTTAATATAAGAACATGATAACTGAAATTAAATTTTCTATAAAACTAACTTTCATAATTAAAAACTTAAGTCCTTTTAAAAACATAGAGAAAATAATAGCATTTACTCACAGAGTGGAAATGATTCATATGGCTTAGACTGATACGTGAAACTAACGGTGATTTCCTGCTTGATAGTTAGAACAAAAAATGGAAGTTCTATTAGCATGCTTGAGTACGTGAGATTCTAAGTATGTGCATGAGAGATGCATGAGCTCAATATGATCTAACATCAAAGTTAGGCTAGATACTCATTCCATGCTTGACTCATCACCAACATCACAACAATAACAAATCCTTACTAATTCCACCGAGTCAACAGTTAAGGAAAAAACTTATCTATATCTTTATAAGAAGAAGTGGATTCCAATATCTTGTTAAATATTCCAAACTAATACTAAATTGTGTTTCTAAAGTACGAGGTTATTGATTGGTATCCATACCAATATGACACATGGTAAATCAAAATGCACAATCGAGCACGTAGAAGTTTATAAATATTTAGGATTAAGATCAACGCATATATGATTATCATTTATATATATATATATATATATATGAATTTTTTATTTAACCGATATTCTAATGAAATTCATCTCTATCAAGGTTCAGTTCTGTATAATCACATTATACAAGCCTCCTCTGTTTATATGTCGTTATATGAACGATTTAGGATTTTATCATCATATCGAATACTAAATGGACCATAACTATAAATAAACTATAAATAAAATATCCAGCTTGGTTGAATTAGATAAGATATTTTTTGTGTGTCCATGGGTGTTCTTTTATAGCTGTCTATAAGGTCCTATTCTTTTTTGAATTAGATAGTCATGTGAGTGGCATACTAAGATTCCTCCCTTCATTATTAGGACATGTTTCTGCCTCTTTAACTGTTGCCAAAAAGCTGGTCCCCCATTTTTCTTGTGGGGGGTCGGGCATTCGGCGTGGGGTGTCATCTGGTCAGGTTTTGAGGCTATGTTTAGTTGACCATATGATTTTTGTTGCTTGTTGGGCTCAATGAGCTTGATCCAAATGGGTTTTGAGGCAAATAAGGCTTGGGCCAGAACTTATATTAAAAATCCACCGTCAACGAATACTATGTATTTTATTTCACAAATAATCATAGTGAAATATATTTTCAAATTTCAAAATTATTATCAATCACGTGTTTATTTTTGTCAAAAATTTCATCATTTCAAGTTGTTTTTTTTAATCTCACTGATTAATTTAATTAGCATATCGTAAATAAATTATTATTATTTTGTGTATATTAAAAAGAGATGTCAGAAAATTCAAAATCTCCATTCGGATCCTTGAGATTGAGATGATTCTTTAATATAAATTAAAATTTCGATCGAAATTCGTAATGATTTTTTTTCCTAATTAGAAAATTGTCATGAATCCCGAATATTTTTCCTCAAAATCTCGAATCCCACTACAAATTTGGGATCTCAAATTATTAAGACCGAAATTCGGGATAATTTTCTCATCCCGATTAAAAAATCAACAGAAATTCAATTCCATAATCTTATAAATTAAACCCATTAGTTTGTTAGTAATAGAGCTTGTTTTAGTGTCATGCCTCTTTAATGGGAGAAAATCTACAATACAACGGAGTTATCATGTCATTCGTGCAACAATTCAATCAACTATTGCCACACGTGCTAAAATATTAAAAAACAACTAAAAAATATATTTTAAATCTTATATGTTATTATTAATTTGTTAGTGATACCACGTTACCCATTCTTCCGTTACACCAAAAATTTACTCCGTTAATAGAACCGTATAGTTTTAACAAAAATCCACGTGGCTGGCTGGTAGTGCGAAGGAAGGAGGGGCAGAATACGTAATTTGAATAGAATTGCTAGAACTAGAAGCCTCTCTTTTAAGACTTGTATTATTAATTAATAGTTAATGATGAGGAAATAAATAATAACAGAAACAGAAACAGAAACACTAACAATGCAAGCAGGCAGCACCAGCATTCATTTTCAGTTCAGACACCAATCCGCAATTATTGAAGGTTACTATTCTTTTTCCCTTTTCACCAAAACTTTTCACCTCTGTTTGGTTACCCAGAAAATGCTAAGGAAAAAAAATATGTAATCTTTTTTTAATCTTCAGATCGAATCCTTAAATATTATTTTTGTTTCGTAAGTAACATTTTCAGTTCCTTTTCGTTTTTTTTTTTTTCCGTTTTCTTATTGATTCTGTTTTGGATGACGGTAGCTTGATTCAGATCCACAGCTTTTGCATTTTATTTGTTTGTTTATTTATTTAAAATTAGAGCTTTTTGAGTGATACTACTGGCTGGTAGCTTAATATCCTAGTGTGACGTGTAGCATGTTACAGTCATCATCTAGATATTTTTTTAGTAAAATGGTTTTGTTGGGCTGTTTGTTACTTGTTGAAGTGTTTCGAAAGGTATTGATGCAGCTTATGTGCTAAATTATGTGTAAATTTAGTGTTATGTTTTAGTTCTTAAAGATTAATCATAAGGATCAAAATGAACAGGTCCATGTTTGTCTTTAATAATTGGTTAATTTTAATCATACCATGTTTTCCATAAGCTTATAAGGATTGATTGAACGATTAGGAAGAAGAGGCATACTGCTGGTTCTTGCAGAATAACGCGTCTACTGATCTCTGTCTCCAAATGAAAATCTTGAAAACGGTGGTTTTGTCCTTAATCTTATAGCACTTAAAAGATGTTTTTGAAAATTAAAGAATTGTTAATGATACCAGTTAAAGAAAATGAAAAATCTCTCCAAAAGAAAACTCTGTTTGAATGTTTTCATCTAGTATTTCATTGTCTAGTCCTTTGAATGCTGCAATTTTTTCTTTTTAGTATGTTGTAGGGAGAATGGCAGTACTAAGTTTCTTATTTACTCTATTTCTGCAGGGTAAATATATGGTTACTTGGCTGAACAAGTCAATGCTTGGTTTCTAAGGACTTGGACTTGCGTTACTCAAGTGCTAATCGCTTGATTACTGTCACAAATAATGACCTTGTTAGTTCTGAACATCTTGTTGGTAGATATTTATTTGAGACAGGCAGTGCAGTTCTAATCTGACGGGGAGTTTCTAATCACATTTTGGGTCAATGGATGTTAAGAGTACTCTTTGTTCCAAGGATGTAAGAAAGCATCGTCCATTGACCCCAACAAGGTTTTTTAGGGGGGTGATTTGCTTACCGGTTCTACTTTCAACAGCATTTATGATGATAATATATTTCGGCTTTCCAAGTGCTATCATATTGCGATTTTTTAGCATACATTACAGCAGGAAATTAACGTCTTTTTTCTTTGGTGCTTGGCTAGCTTTATGGCCGTTTCTCTTTGAAAAGATAAACAACACTAAAGTTGTGTTTAGTGGAGTGACTGTTCCAGCCAGGGAACGTGTCTTGCTTATTGCAAACCACAGAACTGAAGTGGACTGGATGTATTTGTGGGACTTGGCATTGCGGAAGGGATGCCATGGATATATTAAGTATATCCTTAAGAGCAGTTTGATGAAATTACCTGTATTTGGTTGGGGATTTCACATTATGGAGTTCATTTCAGTGGAGAGAAAGTGGGAGGTCGATGAGCCACACCTGCGCAAAATGCTTTCAACTTTTAAAGATCCTAGAGACCCCCTTTGGCTTGCTATTTTCCCTGAAGGCACTGATTTCACGTAATTTCTTCTTTCAATCTTTTTAGGAGTTTAGATACTCTGTATTCCTTCAATTAGTTTTGATATCCATAGCCACAATGTTTATGATTTAGTGATTACATTCTGTTTATGTGTATTTAATCAATTGTATTCTACAGCAAACCGCGAACCATTGTGCATTTCTTTCAGTGTCAATTTTTGATGCATTTAATCACTGAAGTTACTTTCTTCTTTTTAATGAAGTGAACAGAAGTGCATAAGAAGTCAAAAATATGCAGCTGAAAATGGCTTACCCATCTTGAAAAATGTGCTGCTTCCAAAAACAAAGGGCTTTTGTGCCTGCTTGGAAGATTTGAGGGGGTCACTAGATGCAGGTTGCTTTATTTTTTCTATTCTTTGCTTCTTTCTATTTTTCAACTGCATATATTCTCTGTTTGTAATAACGATTTCGCAATTAATTGCAGTTTGTAAGGAGACTATATCTGTGCAATTGTTGTGAATTGAAAATGACTATTCGACCAGGGAAAAAATTGAAAAACTAAATAAATCTATAAAGAACATCATTTTACCTGCTGTTGTGTTTCATGGGAAGTCTATGCACTAAAAGGACATACCATGTCACCGGAAAGGAATGAGCTAAGTTTTGCTTCTAGTATTCTATAGACAGCATCTGTAGTATAATAGATCATGTCAGTCAGTAAAATGACCTTAAAAGATGCATAGTTCTTAAAGGACATCTGAACTTCCAGTTCATTTTCGTGGCTGTTTTTTTCTTCTTTGACCTTATTTTAATGGCGATACATATTCTGTTTAAAAAATTGGAAAATGACAGAAACTAGATTGAGAATAAACAGGGAATGGTGTCCTGCCTCTGAATTGTCTTTAGGTGCTAAGGTTTATTTCCTCAATCAACACTGCACCATGCAATCCACAGTTGTTAACCTCTTGGTTGAGTGCGTAGCATTGACACTGTGATATTAAACTACTTTCCAATTAATTTGGCTTCAAAAATTGTGACAGATGTTTCATGTCACTCTGTATTCTGATACATACATCATCATCATGATCCATTCTTTTGTTGATTAGCATATCTTTCTACTACCCTATACAAAATTAGATTACTACAAATTCTAAACCACTCTGTGGTTCTATAATTTTATCAGAGCATCCGTGTGACTTCTATTTATTTTGCATCTTTACAAAATTCGTTTGTTTGTTTTATGTGCTATTGCAGTGTATGACCTGACCATTGGATACAAGCATCGGTGTCCAACTTTCTTGGATAATGTCTTTGTTGTAGAACCCTTGGAAGTTCATATTCATGTCCGACGTATCCCTATTGATGACATGCCGACATCAGAAGATAAGGTTTCTTCTTGGTTGATGAATACATTTCAGCTCAAGGACAAGCAGCTTTCTGATTTTTATTCTCAGGGCTATTTCCCTCACCAAGGAACAGAAGCAGAGCTCTCAACAGTTATGTGCTTTATAAATTTTATGGCAGTAATTGTGTTGACAATCAGTACTACATATTTCACGTTCTTCTCATCCATTTGGTTTAAAATTTACGTGTCTCTATCTTGTGCCTATTTGGCATCCGCCACCTATATCGATGTCCGTCCAAAGCCAGTTCTTGGCCTTGTGAAAGCTATGTTTAATCGCAAGCTATCCAAGTACTGAATAGCCACTGGCAATGGCTTATAGACTTATATACCCATCATTAATAAAAAATCTTAGCCATCTTGATCTCATACATGTTCGAGTATCTCTGCGTTACTAGACTTGTGCTTGTGGTCAATGAAATAGCCAGCAGCTTAAGAATTTCTTATATCTGAGAAGACTGCTATTGTATCATCTTTTTGTTTTGGGTTGCATTATTATTTTCTGATATATGGCTATGGTAATTACTATTTATTATACTGATTAAGGGAAATTATCATTAATTTCCACATGATTATAGGTGAAAGTTTAGTCAAGTTCAAAGACTTTTAAAGTATATCAATTTCCACCTGCAGCTGATAGCTGTATATCAATTTTCACCCGATATGTTTTAATCTCCATCGAAATTTTAGGGAAATTATTATTCTTTTATCATTGTTGTGGAAATTGACATATTTTAGAAACTTTGTGTAGAAATGATATACTTTAAAATTCTGTATTTGATTGAATTTTCGCCTATCTTTAGTAGGAAAATGATAATTTCCCACTGATTAATAATCACAATGAACATAGTTAGGCTAGAAACTTCAAATATCAATTGCCTAAATGTAGGGAAAAAAAGTGTATAATTCCAATATCAGTCTTAGATTATTTTTTCTTGATCCAGGTGCCTGGATCCAACAAACAATATAGCAATGAATGAAATTCATCTTCATCTTGTAATGTCATAAACATGAAATTCAGATAAATGACCCAAAAGAAACAACTACTGATCAGCATCATCTTTCTTTCAATTGTTGGGATTTTTTATGATCCTTTGCAGAACCACAGTCCTTGCCCTTCTGATATCCCGGCTGCACGTATCGGCTTGCAACCCCAAATCCTCAACGTTCTTCATGAACTCACCCAGCTGCTTCTTTATCTCCTCTACTCCAATCTTCACAGCATCTTCCTCAATCACAAAATCCACATTTTGCAACAGTGCTTCGATCTCAATCTCCAGTCTATCGATTAGAACCCGGATGTTGTCCAGGTCTTTAATGGCAACATAAGTACCCACTTGCATTGAGCTGATCACTTCCTTTTGTCCCTTCAATGCATTTTCATAGTTTTTCCATAGAGAATCAATCCATTTACCCATTGATCCCAATGGGATAGAAGAAGCAGCTGCAAGAGCTGCAGCAACGGGTGGGGCAGCCATGGCCGCAGCCACAACTGAGCAGATCAACACAGCAGCAAAAGTAGCAGCAAATATGATACTCGAAACCTTCCTCCAAGCATGGATGTACTTGAGCTTCTTATCCAACTTGTTCTTGCGAAGTTGCAGCTTCTCAAGCATCGAAATCTGTTGCTTATAAACAGATTGAAAGATCTGAAAAAACTCTTCAGTGAAAGGGTCACCAGCTGCCTTGAAATTCTTCAATTCTTCCAAAGTCCTCACATACCTATGCCCAGCTCCCATCTCATTCTCCTCCTCGAACTGCTGCAGTGCTACGAGAATAAGCAACTGGCTATCGCGAGCACGTTTCAAGCACTTCTCCAAAGCAGTACAGAAATCAAGAGTCTGCAAGCTGCTTTCGAAATACTCCTCAACAAGCTCAAACAATTCTTGACTCTTCCATATATCTTTCTTGCATTCCAAGATAACTTTCACAACCTCCTGGTTCATCTCCAAAAGGCATTCAGTCACCTCCTTCAAAGAACCAAACGAAACTGCTCGAACCTCAACGCCAACAGCCAGAGTATTAATCACATGATTTGTACGCGCTTGCAAGGTGCTGTCGAAGCTCTGCAAGTCCGTATCAAGCCTGCAAGCCGCTTCATAAGAGATGAGCTCTGTCGTAAAGTGTGAAGAAGACGTCTCGCTCGTCTTCTTGCTCATGTTTCCTCCCATATCTACAATACCCAGAATGAAAAATCAAATATTTACACGGCCCAGCGTGGAATAAGAACCTTGATTATGCAAATCCTGTGGAAGAACCTTGGTTTGAAGCAGAAGAAATTAGTTAAAGATGAAAACTTAGGAGGTAAGGCAAATGGAAATTTGAGGGGGGATGTGTTTATAAAAGGGAAAGTTTTTATTGAGGGGATAAACAAAACAAGAGGTGAACGAGGAATGAAGAAGCTTAAAGAGAATCAAAACCGTTTAGGGCCAAGCAAAAAATGATGGTGGGGATATTGGGGCTGAGAGATTTATGCTTAACTTGCACGCATGAGCTTAATCAAATGAATACATATATATACATAAAAGAAAAAACTACATAGAAGTCAAACCCAGGAAGCAATATCAATATGTGTCTCCTCTCTCTCTCTCTAGAACTCTCTCTCTCTCTATACTCTATATATTTTTTCTTTACAGTTTCGATGCCCAAAGCAACGGTTACCAAGCAAAAGGAGAAGAGCTGTAACTAGCTAGCTTGTTGTAAGAAGTTTTGAAGCTTGACTTATGCTCCAAGATTGGGAGTAAACTAATATTATATCATAAATAGAAGAAAAACACGTGGATAAAACATGGGACTTAAATGAATAAATTCGAAAGTTTTTGGGGAGCAGAAAGGTATTATAGAAAGTTAGGCAGCCGCAATTTTTGTGGATAAAATGACGAGAGTAGCCTTTCATTCATCACATGGGTGATTAAGACTTTATATCCCTAATCTTGCTGTTTGGTACTAATTAGATGCATGTTGAGTTTACTTAAGTTATTTTCAAGATAAAGAAACTTCAGCTTTAAGCAAATATGATTGTGAGTTTCCAAAAACTTAAGAGTCATAAACAAATTTAAGAGTTAATTAATGGAATGTATGGATTGGTTAATTTTTAATACTAAAATTTGACAGGAGAGTTAGATAGAAGTAATGAAAATGTCAGCCAGGTTCATGCATAAGTAATAGCTAAGAATTGTTTTAATAATTTTCTCAACGAAGTTGTGATAATGATCATTCAAAAGAAAAAAAAAATTAATTGATTTTATGTAATTAAATTCTGTTTTGCGTGGACGTGCCAGAGGAGCGGGTCCTCAATTAAGCGATTGTAAAAATTACGGGTTCTCCAAAGCTTATAAGAGAGAGGCAATTAGAATATAGGAGAATGTTAAAAAGACTAAGAGTTGAAAACTATTGGAACTAGAAATTTTACTAGAATTGAAATTCTAGAGATGGTTACTGAAATTGAGATTCTAGAATTACAGATGAATGCTTGAAAGACAAAGCTAATTAAGTACATCGAGTAATTGAGAATTGATATGTTTTGGATTTTTTGATCGATGGTTACTGGAATTGAGAATTGGCATGTAATTGAGAAAGAGGACCTCTTGGTCAAAATCTCAGGGTCAGAACCAGAGCTTCAGGACCTTAGAATCGGAGCTGAATCAGACCCTGAGAGCCAAAACCACAAT